>RJWJ010017056.1:0-33577 GCA_004363605.1 Indri indri
AAAAAATATATATATATTAAAAAAAAAAAAAAAAAGAAACAGATTTTGCAAACAGAGTGAAGGGGTGATACCCAAGAGAATATTTTGGAAATACCGAATAAGGAGATTCAGATCAAAGAAGGAGATTTACAGAAAGAATATAGAAAAGATGTTGCATATGACTCTAAAATGGTGAGCATTGTTAGAAGATGATGAGGGAATAATACCAGAAGAAGATATTTAAATAAATAACAAATTTCTCCATGTGAATGATCTACAGACAATTAGAATTAGCATGTTTGTCACAGGTCAGGGAACAGAAAGCAGACTCTGGCCAAGATTCGCATGTAGGAAGGTCCTGGAGGGACATTTTTGGATGGATATCTAGGAGGGAATGAAGGAAACTGGATTGAGCTCAAGAGAACTTGAATTGCTATTCAATCTCAGCAAAGCCTCTGCTAATTCCAGTGAGAGCTCTGCAGCTGGAAGAGCCCCTCAAAGTTCCCCAAATGGGAACCAGAGGAACAGACCTTTAAACTCCTTATCAACCAGTCACCAGTCATCTTTGTATGTGGATTACCTCTGGGAAGGAGCATGACTTTGGGTAAGGAGGTTTCCTTGAGCTGAGAGTATGACTCAGAGCCACTGCTATAAAAGCTGTGGGTTTCCAAACCTCTCTGCAGCTGAGGGGTGTAAGTACTTTAGTTTTGGAGGGATGAATTTGGGCAGCATACCATGGTATCTACTACAATAAACTCCCTGCACCACTCATATCCACTTGTTTCTTATAATAAGTTCTGGGCCTTCAGGTAGGTCAGTGGAACAAGCTACAGCCCTACCACTGCAGCTGGTCTCACAGCCATAACTGATACTCACCATCCTTCTCCTCCACTATCCATCCATTCAGAATTCCCCTCAGCATCTAGCATCTCTGCCTTTCTAGATGGTTTACATGTGGAATAATCCAGATGCTCATTTTTGAGAGCTTTGAGTCCCATGATCACCACATTCTTCTCAAACTGTGGCTGCATTGCTCACTGAGGCTCCTCTCTCTGTCTGACATTTCCATCTCATGGCTTAGCTCTTCATCTTCCAGTTCTTTCCAAAAGCCAGGCTCTAGACACATGCTACACAGCACAATGCAGTGAGTGCTTCTCTCACAGGGAATGGTCCAACCAAGCCACTTTGTCTTCTTCAGCCACTTCCATCCCCAACCCCAAATTCTGGTGAATTAAACTCTCTCTGTCTCGGTCTTCATGATATGGGAGGACTGTGCATACCAGAAGGCAAAGGGAAAGTTGCCATTTGACAGACACATCCTTCCTCTTCCTGCTGGCACAATTCTACTGAATACAAGTCTTTTCTCAAACACCACTCAGCCTAAGTCCTGAAGGTCTATGCTCTTCATCTTGGCACCCAGGGATTTTTGTAATCTGACACTGCGGTCTCACCTCTCACATTCTGGTCTCTTCATTCAGATCGATCTTACTGACTTCTGCTATTCCCAGCTTTAGGACTTTGAACATCTTCCTCCTTCCTGTCGTGCCCTTTCCTCCTCCTAAGCCAAGTTCTTCCTGCCTTTTTACAGCCCTCTCATTCTGTTTCCTCCACAAACCCTTCTCTGACAGCTCTCCTCATCATAACATCTCCTACTTACTGTTATTTACATTCACAACTAAGATGTATGAAGATAGGATATCTTTTAATTATTTTAAATTGAATATATCTTTGCACTTAAACCTCCATTTTGTTGATAGCATTAAATCTATCAATTTGTGCAAATATGTCATTTCTAGGGCCAGCTGAAGTTTTTCATGTTATTGATTCGAGATTCCTCTCATCCCTTTCTTTTCTTTCTCTTGCATGATGATCTAAGCTCCAAGAAGGGGATTGGTCTACAGGTCCCCTTTTTCCCCACTGACCAATGCTAGTTTCACACAGTCTGTACCACTATATATTATTAATCCTATGTTCTAGTATTCCTGGTTCTCCCATGCTTTCCACTCTGATGACCCTCTCAGTACTTATGGGCCTTCCACAAAGGACTCAGAAAACCTCTCTTCTGCTTCTGCATACCCTGCTGGGGTGAGCAGAATCCTGTGAGCCTGACCTGAGATCCTTCTGCACAGACTCTAACTCTCAGATATGTCAGAATGGGAATTTTCTAATAAACACAAAACCTCCCAAACTGTACTCTGTGATTCTATTCTAGAATCTACCCCTCCAATTTATATGAAGTTTTATGTCTTCTGATTCTGAAGAACTCAACCTAGAGTGGGGGACAGAAAACAAGCATCCCATGCCTATGTCTAGCCTCTCTTCCATCTCTTTCCCTTCTCTCACCAAGCCCCACCCCTTGTCCCAAGAAGGGTGTTGATTTCTTCTCTATGTCCTTTTACATCAAGTTCTGTAGCTTTCCCTACTCTGAGATCCTTATATAATTTCCACATGTTAAGTATTCCAGACTCTACCGCAACTTACAAATCTTTTCTCTCTCAAAAGATCCAGCTCTAGCAAATCAAAAGCTCTTTGGCTTTCAAAACTGTTGCCTCTGCCATGAATTTCAAGGACCTGTTTTGGAACTCAAAGCCAAGAATTGGACTTTCTGTTCTTGATGCTTGTTTTGTGTCCTACCCTCCCAGAAGCAAAAAGCTCTAGTCTTCTTTAGTTTAATGTTAGAAAGGCCAAAAAGGTTGTTTTTTTAATTAATAAAAATAAAAATACATTTGATTTCATCATATTGTTTTGCTATACTAGTAGCTCATGCCAATTTTCCATATTTAATTACATGACCTTCCATTTTTTATTATCCTCTAATATCTTAACTCTAATGTTAAAAATTTAAGATTCTTTAGGACAGAGAACAGTCAGAGAAGTCTTTTGTATTCCTCAGAGCACCTGGATTCATTCAGTCATTCATTAGGCAAACATTTATTGAATACTAAGAGCTGTTGACAAAAAGATGAATAACAGTCCTTGTCTTTCATGAATTCGTGAGTTAATAAAAATCATTATTAGGTAATCTAAGGACAGTGGAAAGTAAACCAAGAAACTCAGAGAATAAGAATATAAATCAGAACAAGGAATCCAAAACACCTTCCTAGAGGAGGTGACACTTGAGCTGAGTTTTGCAGGTTCAGTGAGTTAAACACATGGAGGAGAGTTTTATTCCATTCCTAGGGACCTGCATGTATGATAAATGGAAGCATATTTGAAAATTACAAGTATTAATTGTGCCCAGAAGAAGGAAAGAATCTTGGGTGGTCATAAAGGCAGGCAGTGGAAAGATGAGATTAGTATTCAATAGATAGATCCAGAAAGACCTTTCATGTTTATTAGGAGTTTGAACTTAACTTTAAAACTATGAATAATCATAAAAGGATTTTAAGGAGGGCAGTGTCATACAAAATATGCATTACGGAAAAATCACTCTGGCCACAGTGTAGAAAATGTAAAGAATGAATTGCATATTTAGGGGGCTCTCAAATTAGAAGGGACAAATGTCAGGAAATTATTGCAAAATTCAGATAAGGAATGAGAAGAGCCCAATTAAAGACAATGAAACACAAAGAAGGGGAAGATATAGAGGTTTAGCAGGTCAAAGCTTCAGGCCATGAATGTGAGAGTTTACAAGAGGAAAGATGAGGCTGGGGTTTCTAAAGTCATTGAGCAATTGTAAAAATAGTTCTGATAGTTCTGACTTCTGAATTAGGGAAGGGCAAACTTGAGGGGAAATACCAAGTTCAAATCTGGCTGTATTAAATTTTACATCCCCAGGGGACATTAAATAGAGAGATCTGGTGGAGAACCTCATGTTGGGATCTGTGGCTCAGCCAAATGTTGGAGCTGGAAGTATTAGTGTGAGCGAACATAAAAGTGACTGCTGACAGTGGCGTGTGGGCAAGATGATGAATCAGGAGGCATGTGGAAACATGGAGAAGTAAAAGGCACCAGAATCCCATGGAACATGGTGCAGGACGAGGAAAAGGAATTCTCAGAGGCAAGTAAGAAGGGGCTGTTAGGAGGAAAGGAGGAGCGCCAGGGGGATAGGGCACAAAATCCAGGGATGAGAGAAGTAAGAGAGGTGTGGTCAGCAGAGCCCTGTAAAATAAGGACAGAAAAGTAATGAGGGAGCAAGTGAAGATTAAAATCATCTCAATCCTATGGTATAAAGAGAGAATAGGTAATGGGTTCTGTTTTTTCTAGATTAACAAGAAAGAAAAATGGAGGTGTTGAATCAATGGGATTTGTTTTCTTTTTAAGCCATATTCTGAGCACTAAAACCAAGTTTTAATCAAGTGAATGTCCAATCATGACATGTGAACATAAGGGAAACCCATTTGGTATTTCATATAGAGACATCCTTCCTAAATGAATGAAGTTTTGGTATAATATATAAACAATATACTTAAGAGAGTTATGTTCCATAACAGTAAATAATTTGCTTTCTATACCTTCTGAAAAAGCTAAACAACAACAAAATTCTATAGAGAAACATATTATCCTACATATAAGAGAATTATAACCCATTCTTAGTTTATATATAAACTAATGCAATGAGGACCCATGAGAATCCCTGTCTTTGCAGAAGGGCTTCTTAACAATTTCTGAATTCCAAAAAAATATTCCCAGCCTCCTGTCATGTTGCATGAGCTTGTCATTCCAGTTGCAGAGAAGCTTTTGGGAGGGTGTCATCATAAGGTATGGTAACCCTGCCACCTCTGCCTCAAAGGAGCTATTTTCTTCCTTGCACACAAGAAGCTTCAAGTTGGTGGAGCTGTCCTCCTCAGGAGCCCCATTAAGACCTGTCAAAGTTTTCTACTTCCTTTCTATGTTTATTAGTCCTGGAATAAACACAGGAATATTTAAGAGCAACCATTACATCTGCAGCCCATCTTAGATGTTTGTTTGATTATCTCTCTGATGCTTAGAGAACAATTTCTTCCCCCAGGAACATACCCCCTGAATTATTTCACATACCACAGAAAGGCAGTCCTCACTGCTGTGCCTGCCAAGCCATCGGTAAACTGAAGGGAGCACACCCATGCTTCTCTAGGAAAATAGAATCAATTTCAAATATCCTAAATCATGAAGCACCAGGCATCCCAGAGTTAGCATTTACCTCCTCCAGGCAGAGAGAACAGCACTGAACACTGTGAATATGCTGGGAGACTTTTAAGACCTGTAAGTAATTTGCCTTTCAATATCAATTTTTTTTATCTTGAGAAAAAGGCCCACTTCCCAGCACAATAATGTGCTCCTCTCCTTCCTTAATCACCATGATCAGTGAAGCACGATTTCGATGAGTCACCCTCAACTTGTGTACAAGTAGGTGGGAAGGAAGAGCTCGCTCTAAATAAGGGCTGCATACATAGGAACTCAGTAGAGCTGGAAAGGAAAACGAAGTGAATTTTCTGATAAAGAGATTGTTCAATCTAGGGGTTTATAAAGTGCCATGGGTTCTCAAAAGTACATTAATAGGCATAAAAAAGAAGAATTTCTCCCTGATCTGTCAGTTCATAAATTATCAGGCTATAACCCATTTAATCCAATGGAAAGATAACACTGAAATATCTATTATTTATGCATGGTTTTCTTAAAAAAAAAAAAAAAGAAACAGTGATTTTCTTTCTTTTGACTCAACTCAAAATTCTATAAAAAGGGTTATTTGTGCTAATTTACAATTCGAAGAATTGTACACTGATGATTCTCTACCCAGCATCCATTCCTCCTTCCTCCTTCTGAATATAACCTGAATTCATTTGGGTTCCACTCCTCTCCCAAGCATCCCAGGAGACTGAAAGGATGGTAACTAGCTCCAGAGACAGTCCTCAATATCTAAGCCAGGTAGGATCAGACTCTCCTGTAAGCGACTATAACTGGGCTAGTGTTGGTCACATGACCTACACTCAGACTAAAGGGAAGGCTTTTTATTGTAGAGTTGTGAGGGGAGGTTTCTTTCTCTTGCTTGACATGAATGAGGAACTGTGTAATCCTCAAGGGAACTGGACTTAGGAAAAAGCCAACATCAAAGATTATAGAGGAGAAGGGTAAAAGAAATTTAACCCTGGGGGACATGATACGGCCAGTAAATCAGCCAAACTTGAAGTCATTCCTCCTTGGGGATTTCCCATTGTGCAAGATAATTTATTTCATTTTTCTTCAAGTCAAAGTGAGCAGGACTTTTCTTTCTTTGCATCTGTAAGTATCTCAAATGATACATTTATGATTAACATTTTACACTCATGTCTGGGAAGACCCTGAAAGTGATTGAAGTCAGTGGCAGCCTCCATGCTTTGATTGGAGGAGTACCAACCACAGATTATCTCTTCTACCAGTCCAACACCAAACCTGAAATCCTGACCATCAGTGACTACTTTTGGCTAAAGCACCGTGTATCCATGGAAGTGCTTGTTAGGATGTCAAGAGGACTAACATCTTAAACCATGAATTCCCACAAACATTTGTTGGAGTATACCTCAGTGAGACTCAACAAACATTTATCACTATGTACTTTTAGGACCTATAAAGAAAATAAAATTAAAGATGAAGAAGACACAGCCCTCAGAGAATTTATAATCTAGGGGGTGACAGATATGCGCACAGTGATATAACGATCAGTTCATGAAGGGATCAATAATGTGGCATAGAGACCCTTGAGAGCAGACTTGATTAATTGTTATAAGAGGAATTGGAGAAAATTTCAGACAGTACATGACATCTGACCTGGATCTGGGTAGGCAGGATTTCAAGAAGAGTAAAGGATAGTCCGTACAGTTGAAATTGACAGTGAGTTTACTTGAAAGAAACAGTAAACCAAGACCTTGATGTGGAGTGTTGTACTGTACTCAGAGCTGGGAAACCTGAGTCTGGGTTCCACCTCTGTCACTTTGGGCAAATCACTGCACACTAGTTTAGACCTTGATTTCCTTATTTGCAAATTGAGGATTTGAGTGGGTCCTCTGTAAGGGATCTTCCAACTCTGACGTCATGATTCCATAAATACCTCAAGAGATGCCAATACTACACACAACCTACTTCTTTTTTTTTTTTCACCATGAACTTTAATACAGTATTCTTTGGCCAAAAGTTAACCTTCATTGTATTTATGTAGTCCTTTTTAAAGTGTGTATTGGCTTGAGTAGGTCCTAGAAACCATCCTAACTCATGAAAATGTTTTCACCAATTAACAAGCATGGTGGCAGGACTTCCCTTTGTTGGTTGTAGAGCCTAAAATTGCTCTGGGGAAAAGAGAAAGACATTTAGTATATGTTCTACTATCTGATAGACTTACCTGGAATTGTTGGGGCTTATAATACTAGCAATAAGTAGAAGGTTAAATTAAATGACACCAGTGACATCTGGAGCTTAAGATCCCATGTTCTTACAGAATATCCACTAGCAGGCCTCTGAGATTTATTTAAAGCAGCCATGGTAATAATAACTGCCTATTCTTTTATGACTGAAAAGAATTTGGAGTGTGCTGTTGTGCTTTTAAGGTTGAAATGGGTTTTGATATATGAGTAATGGGAAATAACAAAACAAAATGGAATAGGAAACAAAACTATTGTGTTGCACATGAGAATGTGTTGGATTGACCTATGTATATCGGCACAAGCAAGTTCGCTTCTGGCTGTTAGTGCTGAGAATAAGATCCCCCTGGTGATGTCAGTCAGCTCGTGGTTGTTGTTGTTCTTGGCAAAATACAGAAATCAATTCTGGTTAACTTGATCAAAAGGGAATTTATTGTGAGAATATAGATGTATGTATCAAAGGCAACTCAAAGAATAAAAAGAAGACTGAAGGATTGGTCTTGGGAATGGGTAGAGACCAGGGGACCTCCAATGAGCCAAGGAGGAGGAACAGCCAAAATCCCCAGTAGATTATGGTCAGCCCACACTGTTGCAATAAATATTACCACCCGTATTCCTTTCATTCTGAAGCCAGCAGTTTAAGATTAAAGGCAAGGGGTAAAACATACTCAGCCAAACTCAGATCACCTACCCTTCCCTGGTGTTCCAGGGAAGAGGGAAAGAAGGGATTTGACCTTTTCTGCTTTTGTACTAGGAAGCATACTTTCCCACCAAGATTACCTCTTACATATCAGTAGTAAGCAAATTCCCAAAACATGGCATTAGGGTGGGGGAACAGATGCTGGGCAGCCAAAAAAATGACAAATGGTCTATACGATGTCTTCAGTTACAAATAGCATATCTTTTTATTCAAATTTACTTAAATAAGAAGGAAATGTACTAGCTTAAATAGCAAGAAGTCCAGAGTTGGGGCTGTGTTTAAGGTGGGTTGAATCAGCAGCTCAATAAAGTCATGGAGATTCAGATTCTTTCCATTTTCTCTCTCTGCCATCTTCAAAGTGTTGATTTTGCCCTCTGGCGGGATTGCCCCATAGCTGCAAGAGGGGTGCAGCATTTTCAGGCATCGCATCCAGGTATGACAAAGTCTGGGGAGGGAATGAGACTATCATTTCCCAAGCTCCTCTCTTAGGAGTGGAGAAACTTTTCCCAGAAGCACTCCAGCAGACTTCCCCTCATGTCTCATTGGGTAGGACTGGACCTCAGGAGCATCCAGAAGCACCAGGAATGAGAATACCAGGATAGGCTTCAAATAAATAACACTTTCCCTCTGTTCCCTGAAAATGGGGACAAAGTCACGTGGGGGTTAACTGGATACTTGAATGGAATCAAGGTTTTATTAGAACGCAGGGTGTGGGAATAAGAACTAGGAAGGCTTCCAACAGCGTCCAACGCAGTTCATCATTCTGGAATCTGGAAATTCTTTGTAGAAAACTAGTCCATTGGGTAAACTTTGAATAGGATTTCCCCCTAAGACATAAACCTTGGATACAATAATTGTAATAATTCTCATTATAAGATAAATATTTTGGATCTAAAATAAATTAAACTATAAATTTGTCTGATTTTGAGTAACATTGTTGATATAAAGTTCATCCCCATCTATTGGGGGCTTTAAATGCAATCTTTTATTGGTATCCTTTCTGCAGGCAAATGTTAATGAAAGGTCGGTATAACTAGAGGACTGCAGAGGCAGGCGGGCAGGGAGATGACTTCCTGCCTTCTCTCTTCAGGCAGACTGGTGCTTCTTTATACCATTCACAGATTGAAAATCAACAGTCTATCAGTTTCCCATCAAGAGACCCTTGTTATAAAAATTAATGTTAATATGCCTTAGTTTTATAGCTAGCATGTTCTCAGGCAGGGCCTAATGTGCAATTTTCACTCTTGTTCATGAAGTTGTTTAGTGTTGTAAATTATACATTAGCCTCCAAACTGCTGTAAGCATCACCTCTATTATTTGTGTGCTTCATCAATAAATTATGCCATTTCAATAATATGCAAATTCCTACCAACATTTTTGGTCTTGAAATTACAAACCTCAAGCTTGTATAAATAATATATGGAAATGTAGATGGTATCTGCAAACTGATTTTATTACCAGGCATTTAATGATAATAAAGTGCAATATTTAGTTGCATGACTTCTTCATAAAAAAATCTAGAAATGGTTCCCGAGCTGTCCTGCACGCCTCTCTTAAAAATAAAGACATTTATGTGTTTGTAGGGGTAAAGGATAGAGTTCTGAGGGACAAAGACCAACTTGAAGCCCAAAGGATAGTTTTGGAGAAGCAACTCTGTTAAAAGGCACTTAGAGGTTTGTCTGCACTTAGGGTTCTGTGGGTGCATATAACAGTCTGTAACCTGGCAACATTTCTCACTAGCAAACCGAAAATTGCTTTTCTGCCAATATGCATATTAAGTGGTAGAAGCCTGTATTGATTAAGAAATATAATTGTGAGTGACTTTTTCAACCTTGACAGAAATAAAATATAAAACTTGCTTAAATCTGTGGATTTGCTATAGGACAGAAGGCTGGAATTCTTGTTCTAATTCAGAACTGCCCTGGGAGACCCATATGGTCCAAGGATATCTCTGATCCAAAGGAGTAATAGGGATCTTTGGAGGACAGAGAATGAAAGGCTGTGGGACGAGTCTACTGCTGACCTTCTGGGTGGTGTCCTGCACACACAGGGCCTCCACTCAGCCCCTGGGTCTCACCACACTTTTATTTAGTGAGGTACCTCATGAGAACCCACAATGAGCCCACAACATCAGCCCAGTGGCTTCTCCTCTCTGATATCAGGTGAAGAAATCCCCTTAACTTTCCCATGTCCCTTTATGTCTTGTCCTTATACCTTGCTTCCTGCAGTCCCTTACCTATTCTCGCCAATGAGTGCCATTCCTCCACCCCAGGACCCTGTCACCCCTACTTCCCTGGCTCCTCCCGACTTCTGTCTCCCTTTTTAATGTCATCAGCTCTTAGAGTGCTAGAACCTTGCATGGAGATCACCTGTTGATACCTTCTCATTTTACTGATGTTGTAATAAAAATTATAGCATTAGTAACCAGGAATCGTGGAGTGTGGCTATAACAACAACAATAAAATAGCTCTTTATTGTAAGCTTGCCATGTGGTAGCCACTGAACTAGGCAATCTTACGTGGTTTCCCTTGTTTAATCCACTAAACAACACTATGAGGAGCTACTATTATTATCCCCTTGGTACCTTTATATTCTTTTCTTTTTGTGCTACAAGTGTGTTTCTTCTTCTATGTAGACAACTAAGGAGATGATTTTTGTGTTGTCTGAGAAATTTTAAATTCCAGATTCTTTAATTATTTCATCTTCATAACATTCTCTTCTTATTTTATGGCTCTGCTGTCCTCAAGATTCTCTGTTGTCTTTATTCGAAGTATGCTACTAGTTCTATTAATTTTGTTTTATTTTTTAACTATTTTTTGAACTTTGTTTACATTTTTATATTGTCTTTTTTTACTCCAAATATTTGATAATTTGATTCTTGTTTCTTCACTTAGTGTTTGAAAATCTTTTGGGGTTGGAGGTGGGGGAGGATGCAAGTTCTAATTACAGGTGCTTTGAAATAAAAGGAGAAGGAAAGATATGCTCATTGAAGAATGCTGGAAACTTTCCTTCTAGGTTTGAGGGTGCCTTCCTCCTCCTAAGGGTCTCTAGTTTGCCTGAGTGGCATCTATCTTCCGAGTCCCACTGTTTCAGCAAATGGAGGAGTCAGAGTAGGGAAGTAACAAGGTAGCTAGCTGATCAGGATTTAGTCACAGGCATGCTTCTGCTTCTTATATTCGTTTACACTAAGCACAGAGCACATTTTTAACTGCTCTCACCTTCACAAGACGCTCTCCTGCTTGTATTTAGGGGCATGGTTTCCTCCAGATTTCATCTCCATCTGATTTGTAACTTTCAGAAATGATTCAAAATCTCTAGCCCTTTATTGGCACAAATTCTTATTTTCCGCTGCTGTGTGGTTTTGTAATTACTTTTTTAAATATCTTTTCTATCATTTCAAGTAATTTTTAATGAGAAGGGACAGCGATTCCTGGAGTCAATCAACGATTTTGACACACTTTTTACTTCCATTTTATAGATTAAATAACCGTAAGTTAGCTTAAAGAATGTACCCAAGAATTTGAGACTCTAGCTATTCTAACCAAATCCTCTGATGCCAGTGCCTGTGTGTCCAACTAATATGCATTCTGATTTTTAATACAGGCTTTTTAGTTTATGTATAATCACATACACTGGCTCATTTGATCGACACAATATAACCTGTAAAGTACTATGATTATTGTCCCCAGTTTATTGATAAGGCAACAGACTCAGAAATGTTAAACAGCTATCCCAGAAACTCACAGCTAATGATGTCACAAAGCAAATATTTCTACACATGCAACAAATAACGTTTGAAACATAATAAGAATGCAGGATAAAAAGAAAAGCTTACTCACCCACACTCCAAGACCCCACAGCATAGAACCCAAAGTAGAACTCAAGTTTCCTAAATCTTAACCATTCTAAGCATCTTTATACTAGGCCTTCGTCCTGTTCTTTTTACAAAGTCATCTTGTTAATACACACACATAAACATACACACACCTTACTCTGTTGGGACATTGCAAGTGTCAAGACCTGGCTTGTTTTTGATATAAGTACATCCAATAATACATTGATGTTTCATGCAAGCAGACTTCAAAAAACTAGCCCTTAGGTTTGCAAAAGATTTCCAATATGGTCTCAATGCTCCAAAAGTTATGCATCTCTGTTTTAAGTTAGCTTTGCAATGTGCTTGGAAATAAAAGAAAAAGAACCAGCTTTATCAAAGAGAAAACATTGACAAATCAGAAGCTTACTAAAGAATCTAATCAACTGGGGAGTATGGTAGACCAGGCTGCCACTAGACACTTCAAATAACACCAAGCTTCTCTTAAGCAACCACACTGCACTGCAGACATCCAAAAAACTGTCACTGTCAACCAGAAAAGAAATAACAAGGCTGTGATGAAACAATTATAAGCACATTGTGTTAACTTATTTTGATTTGGGTACTGTTAACTTGGTCATTTTACCCTGGGTGGAAAAGTATGAAGGCAGAAAGAATTAGATATTAATACTGAGGGGTGTGATTGAAGTGAAATGCCATTGCCTCTGCTGAAAATAAACGTTTGATCTAAGTCTCCACTTAACTCCTTAATTAGTTATGATCATTAATAATACTAGTAATAACTACCACCATGTGTTCACAGAGTTAGTAAGATGAATATCTGGGCTCCAAGAAGGGAATTCTATCCTATTAATTACTTCCCTACTACCTAATTTCTATTGTTGCACTAATGAAAAGCAAAGGAAGTAAATAATAGGAACAATCATTTACATTTGATGTTGCTTAATTATAGATAATTTTTTATAAAATTGCATCTTTTAATCTCAATCAAAATATTATAAAATATTATAAAATAAATATGATATTTATATAATTTCTAAATTATGACACGTGAGATAAGGGAATATATTCTGAGAGGTTAAGTGATTTACTCTGGGTAGCACAGCTTGCAAGTGATCACATGATAAAACCAAAACTCATGCTCCAGTCATCTCTCTCTAAATCCCCATGGTTATACCACTGCCTTGCTTCTCCAGCAATGCTCAGAACAACTTGTCAATTGACCACTTGGCTTTTCCATCCCTCAGATGGGGATTTTCACCTTGTAGATATCTGGGTCTTACAATTCACTAACACCGTAAGACTCTTGGAATTTCTCTGCTCTGCACTCCAATTCAACTCATCAGACCTATATGTACAGGAGAAAATCACAGAGATATGTAAAACAATCTGGAATTTCTCTTTATTTTACTATAATAATAATTTGCTTATTATGACCTCCAGATTAACATGAGTTTTTGTTTTTTTTTTTTTTGAGAGAACGAGACTCTGTCTCCTGGGCTGGAGTGTAGTGTGTCACCATAGCTTATTGCAACCTCAAACTCCTGGGCTCAAGCAATCCTCTTGCCTCAGCCTCCCAAGTAGCTGGGACTGCAGGCATGTGCCCTTACACCCAGCTATTTTTTTTTTTTTTTTTTTTTTTTTGGTAGAAACAGGGTCTTCCTATTGTCCAGGCTGGTCTCAAACTCCTGGCCTCACACAATCCTACCGCCTTGGCCACCCAAAGTGCTAGGATTATGGGCGTGAGCCTTTAGTCATTTATTTTAAATGCCAATTATTAATATTTTTCCTGAGTAAACACAATTTCTAATATTCAAAACTTAAGAAATTCAGCATGTCACCAATAAGAGCTATACATCATTTTAAAATAAGAATTTTCACCTGGTTCAAAAATCTCACTTCAGCACTTTATGCTGATTGAATTTGGTTAACAGCTTAAGCCTTTAAATGTGACAACCTAGATGGAATGGCCAAATTTTTTGAAAAACACAAATTACAAAAGCTTACTAAAGAAAAAATAAACAACCCGAACATCTCTAGATCTACCAAAGAAATTGAATCTGTAATTAAAAACTTTCCACAAAGAAAACTCCAGTCCCAGACAGCTTCACTGGGAAAATTCTACCAAACGTTTAAGACATAAATAACACCAATCCTACACAATTCTTCCAGAAAATTAGAGTACTAGAGGCTATACTTCCCAACTCATTCTATGAGGCCAGGATTACTCAAATACCAAAACCAGACAAAGACATTACGAGAAAAGAAAACTACAGATCAATATTCCTATAACAGAGAAACAAAAATGCTGAAAAAAAATTTATAGCAAATTGAATCCAACAACATATACAAAGAACCATGACAAAATGGGGTTTAACACATGATTTAAAGGTTCATCTAACATTCAAAGTTCAATGTCATTCACCACATTAAGAAACTCAAAAAAATCTATGATCTTCTCAATAGATGCAGGAAAAGCATTTAACAAAGTCTGATATCCATTCCTGATTTAAAAAAAAAAATCTTAGAAAACTAGGAATAGAAGGGAACTTTCTCAGTTTGATAATGGGCATCTGTGAAAAACCTATAGCCAACACCATACTTCGTAGTAAAAAAAACAAATGCTTTCTTACTTCTATCAACCACGAGACAAGGATGGCTGCTGTTACCACTTTTATTCAACACTATTCTACGCAGTTTAGCCAGTACAATCAGGCAAGAAAAAGAAATATAAAGTATCCATATTGGAGAGGAAAGTGTAAAGCTGTCTTTATTCACAGACAACATGTGTCTGAATAGAAAATTCAATGAAATCTAGAAAAACAACTAGTAGAACTAATAAGTGAGTTTAGCAAAGTTGCAGACTGTTAAATCAATATGCAAAATTTAATTATATTTGTGTACAATAGGAATGAACAATCAGAAGGCAAAATTTTAAAAATAATACATATATAATAACATTAACAAAATGAAACATAGGAATATATCTGACAAAAGATATGCAAGATGCATGTAGTGAAAACTGTAAAACATTGCTGACAGACATAAAGAAGACCTAAGTAAATGGAGAATAAATAAAAGAAAGTATCTTTTTCATGGCTCGGAAGGCTCAATATTCTCACCACATTGATCTATAGATTTAAGGCAGTCCCAATCAAATTCCCCACAGGGTTTTTTGTGGAAATTGACAAACTGATTCTAAAATTCATGTGCAAATGCAAAGGACCTAGAATACAAAAAACAATTTGAAAAAAGAGCAAAGTTAGAAAGCGAACATGACCTGATTTCAAGAGTATCATGAAACTATGTAGTATTGGCATAAAGATTGACAAGCAGATCAATGGAACTAAATAGAAATAGTTACATATGTATATAGACAATTGATTTCTGATGCAAAAGCAATTCAGTGGAGAAAAGACGGTCTTTTCAACAGTTGTGCTGGAACAGTTGGATGGCTATATGAAAGAAAAATATTATAGAAAAAAAGAAAAAGTTGAACTCTGATCTTTGTCTCATGACATTTAAAAGTTAAGTTAAAGTAGATCATAGACCTAAATATAAAACCTAAAATTATAAAATTTCTAAGATAAAACAAAGAAAAAAAATTTTATGGCTTAGGATTAGGCAAAAGATTTCTTAGATATGACACTAAGTATGATCCATTAAAGAACAAATTCATGAATTGGATTTGGGCTCAGAATATGACTCCAGCCTCCCTTGTCCTTCTGAACCCTGGAGGACAGATCAACTTGCACTCCCAATTTATTCAACATTTCTGTTCAGGAAACTAAAATTTAAGTTATATTGTCTAGGAATCCTCTTTTTTTTTTTTTCTTTTTACTTTTAAATATAACAGTAATGACTAACCTTCGTATAGCAGAGTTCAAGTTATAGATGAATTTTTTTGTATATCATCTTAATTGTATAGCATCTTTCTAAAGAGGGTGTTTTTTAGTATGCCCATCTTACTAAACTGAGTAAACTGGGGCTCAGAAGATTCAGTTACTTGCCCAAGATAACACTGCTAGAAATTGGTGGGCCTGCCTGGCTCCCAACACAGATTGTCTGAGCTCAGAGCCTGCTTGTTTTTCTACTGTTTCGCTTTGCCTCTCTATACAGAATGGTAAATTGTTCCCTAATTTTTAAAAAAAAGCTTCATAAAGCCAGTTCTTGATAGATGAGATTAATGACAGCATTAACTATTTCAAGACACCAGGATATTCCTTAGTAAACCTTTATATTTGAAACCTATCATGGCTACCATCTGTGTTTGCAACTTTGACTGAAGGGAAAAGATGCATGACCAACCACCCTTTCCATCTTGAATAGAAATAAATTCTGCCTTAGCCTTTAATGACACTTGCCACTCTCTATTCAGGCTGCCGTAAATTAATGTAATTCCCAAGGTGACTACCAGATGCCCATAGTGTAACCTCTTCACCCAGTAGGATCTGACCTGATATTCCTCTGATGTTGTCTAAATAGATGACTCACTTCAGGGAGCCTCCCTTTGAATTCGGTGCTCTTGGCATTTGCCCCAGTTCTGTAATAGCCACATACCCCAGGGGTAAAGTAATGGATCTCTGGCAATCTGGCTGTCCCCTTTATTTCTCTTTCACATTTGTTTACACATTTGTGACTGTCCTCTGAGAATGGCGCAAAGTAGAAAGGATAATATCCTCCCACTATCCTCTCTAAGGGTCAAAACCACATGGACATCTTATTAGTCTCAGTCAGATTATTCTTTAATTGTGCTCCTAGACACAGGTTTATAAGCCTAAGAGGAGCATCATTAACAGAATCAAATTTAGACCAGCACATTTATTGTAAAAGACGATATTAGAGAAAGGTAAATGAATGAAAAAGTGAGCCTTTCACATTATGGTAAAGCATTTAGCATTGGGGGGGTGGTTACTTTATAAAGCTATCTATAAAAATGCAAAACTGTGTTTTCTTATTAGTAATCATCCTAGTTCTTTTTCTTGGAAAATAAATTCAGCATCACACTTGCACATCATCACAAGAAATGGAAATGGAGCAAGAGATTTGGGAAACTGTTATTAGAAGTAAAATACTTTATTTCAAGTGCTGAAAGATATAGATCTTTTGTCTGATTCTAACAAAATTTTTGCCCTTTTTGCTTTGCATTATTTCTGCCTATAAACCTCTATTCTTTTCCTATTGTTCAGGGTATGTTTAGTCTTCATAGCAATTCTGGTAGAAACAGTTAGTTTATCTATTCTCTCCTAGTAGAGGCAACATAGTACAAAGAAAAGGTAGGCATATCTGAGCTCCCTCAGCTACTTGTTAGCTGTTTGACCTGAGGGGAATGGATTTAACCATGTTGGAGTTCACTTGCTTCATATATGAAATGAGGTCATAATCCATGGTCATTCTGAGAACCATGAGTTACTGTAAAATATGCAAAATGAAGGGCATATGAAAGACATCCAGTAAATAGCATTTTAATCTTTTTCCTTAATGAGTCTAAGAATATGACTAATTTCTCTCTGTTCTATGCAATTGTTGATGCATTTTTCTTTATTTGGATCAAGCCATAAATAAGTTTTTATTTGGCAATCAGAAATTTAACAGGAATAATGCAATCTCTAACTCCTATACTTCAGTTGATTATGGTTTTCTATTCTTGGAATTTGAAAAGAGATGTGATTTTTGGTTCTGCTACTGGAATTTATGACTTGAAATGTGTCAGGTAGATAAAATGTCCTGGTTTAAGAGAAAGTGGAAAGAGATCAACAATTGTCCATGCTTATATGGTGTAGGCAGAGGCATGGCTTATCCAACAATCCCAAGTAGTTCTTTTGGTTCTGAAATGCCATAATGAGCCAGCCACCCTGTCAGAAAAAATACAGCCTTGGCCCTCAATGCCATTCCCTGACTCCACTCCAGCATGGCAGGGCTTTTGACATCCTAACAGATCAGTAGGAGAAAGATAAACCCAGAGAATCCACAAGGCTAACAACCTTAAGGTAATGAATATAAAGTGTGATGGTAAAGATTAGTCAGACACACATCAGTCCTTGCTAACTATGTGAATTGTAATAAAGATTAAACAAACCTCTCTTTATTTAACTATGAGTGTCTTCAATTTTCTTTTTGCAAAATGGGGATAGTGATTCCTGTGGAGAGTACCTGACACATATAGATGTTCAATCAATATTAGTTTTTATTTGTTACCTGAAAGAAACCATTCCTGTGTATGTTCTAACCGTGGTGTTATAAAATTAAGAAAATAAAGGCTCTTCTCATCAATTTGCTGCACCCATTTTACTTTTCTTAGGTTTAACTGATCTTTGTTGATATCTTTCTGAAGGCTTCCCCTTCCCCTATACTACAATTACCCCACAAGATCTTCCCACATAGGAGAAAGCTGTGTTGCAGGCTGGTTAAGAACAAGGCTGAGTTTGAATTCTGGCTCCTTCTCTTACTGACTTTGATGCTTTAGCTAACTTTAACTAGATACCTC
Organism: Indri indri; assembly: GCA_004363605.1. NCBI lineage: Eukaryota > Metazoa > Chordata > Mammalia > Primates > Indriidae > Indri > Indri indri. The sequence goes on from RJWJ010017056.1 coordinate 18,312, forward strand.
TGAAAGGGGATAATAATAATACCTGTCTCATAGGGTTGTTGTGATAATTGAGTTAATACATGAAAGCACATAGAACAGTGCCAGGCAAGTAATATGTGATTTGCGAGTGCTAGCTATGATTAAATGCTAGCAATTAGGAATAACAAAACTTATTCATCTTATTTCTCTTCTGAAAGATCTATTTATTCAGGGGGTCAGAATTCCTGTTGGGAGGATTTTTTTTTCTTGATCTTCTCCTTTTCTTTTTTCCAGTAGTAAAAAAATAAAATAGGGAAAAATGTTATCTATGTACAACAAACAGCTCCCATAAGTTGTCAGTACAATTGTCCTATGTTGCGGTATTGAAGATATGATTCCTGATGCATTCCTTCCTGACTTCTGTTCTGTGCCTCCTCATTATTTAGATGAGCCTACTTCATTGAAACAGGATTTTAGTGAACTGCCAAAGGTGCCCCAATTTTGGCTATGACTTTCAACCTGGGTTTTACTTCTCTGTGTTCCACATTAGACTGTGATCTTCTTGAGAGCAAAGGACCATATCCTAATTTCATTATATCCACAGCACCTAATATTAATACAAACCCAGTGACACTCAGTAAACTGCCATGTAACTGAATGAATGAGTGAATAAATGGAGTCACATTGAAAGTATAGTATTCGAGGCCGCTGTCCAGAAACAGAGTAAACTTCCAAGTTCATTTTGGGATAGTTCTGGAACTTTTAGGTTTCAAGGTTTACTCTCATGCCTCCTATTCTGGGTCTTCCTACCTCTCTAGTTTTATCATTACTGCCATAGTTCATTGCTCCCCTGCCCCGAACACACTTTGTGTGTTCCATCCTTTCTTTTTGGAATATCTTTCCCTCCTTTCCTACTTACCTGAATCTTTAGCTCACACCTTGCATGAACATTTCCTTCTCTAAGTCCAAGTCATTTCTCCTTCTTCTGACCTTCTATAGCAGCTGTTGTCTAAACCAATTAACTGTTACTTAACACATACTGTTTTGTAATTTCAGTCATCATTTTACAAGAAAAACACTTAACCAGATTATAAATCCCTTGAGTGCAATGACCCTGTTTTCTATACTTCTATACCTAGCTTTGTACCTTACACTTGATGTAATAATTGATAAATAATTGTTAATGGGGTGATTTGCTCTAAACCACCTTGAACATACTGCAAGCCAATATAAAACTAAATGCAGGACAATGGAAACATTAATTTGTGGGTAAATAGGAAGATTTGATGTACTGAAACACAGGACAAAGTAGAGCCTGTAGAGTTTCAGTTTCACTAGTTCCTTTTGACTATGCTTTATTTTTATTTGATTTGATGCATCATTTTATTTTTGTTTGTGCTTTGGGGCAGGGGTAGTGGGGTAAAGGCATTTAACTTTACTCTGGGTCTAGTTTTATTCACTAACAACTGAGAACTCTTCTGAAGAATTGTTTATTTTACAATGAAACATTTCAAAACAAAACATGAGACAACTAACGCACCTCTGCCATCTGTTCTGATGAAGTGTAGGGAAGGTGTAGATGGGGGTGATGTGTTACATGCACAGTTCCCTTCCTCCTCTTCAAACTTTTCAGGAACATGGTGCTAATGACTGTAGCATGGATATCACCCAGATTTACAGTGCGCAGCAATATATTTGAGCATCCTGATTACCACAATATATGGAGCTACCAAAAACTTGTAAATGAGCAGAATGCTGGAAGGTCATATAAATTCTTGTTACATATTTTAAGTTCTGGTGAATGAGTCTTTCTAAAATGCAGATGAAAGGAAAAGCATTACCAACCATTACTCCAAATCTCAAAGCATCCAAGATGACAGCATATCTTGTGCCAAGGACCAAGGTTGTCTTGACACTGGATAGTTCCTCTGTCCCAGTGGCCAAGAGTACCTGGTCCTACTCTGCATTCCTTACTCTGCTTTCCTGCATTAAAATTTTTTACATCTATTCATTGCATGCATACTACCACCTGAGTAATGTGTCAGCATTACATGGAGGCTAGATCAGCAGCTTCCTTTACTCATTACCATATTGGTATTTGTCTTTGATTATATATCTACAAAGGAGAATAATGCCCCACTTGTTTTAGGATATGACAGAACACATTAGGATTGGTGTGGGCTGCCCAAGTCATTATCTAGGCATAGAGCCATCTTCTCCAGCTAGCCTCCACTCCAGTTCATTTTGGCATGCTGCTTTTCATATGGTCTGCATCTGACAGACTCATAGTTCATGCAGTTCCATGAAACTACTTTCAAGTCACCTATCCCTCTCTTCTAGTTATCAAGCTCCTTTTCTTCCCATTCTTGGATTATTTTTTTTATTACAGTGTTGAACTTCCAGTTTTTCTCTGCTTAATCGGGTCAGTCTTCGAGAAGCATCCCATTCAGCCTCTATCTCCATTTTCCATTCCCTCATTCATCCATCCCTCTGTCAACTTGTGTAGATGCACCTGGTGCCAGGCACTATTATAAGTGTTGGGAGAACAAGCAAAGTCGCAGCATTCATGGTCTTCCAATTCCAGTGAAAGGAGTCAGAGAGTGAACAAACCAGTAGACAAACAGGCATCATGCCAGGTGGTAGTAACAGCTAGGGAGGAAAATACAACAAGGTAAGGGAGAATGATGGGGGCAGTGGGGTGGGAAATGGGGTGGTGAGACAAGGCTTCACATGACAGATAAGAAAACTGAGACATGGGAGGGGCAAGTAATTGGCCCAGGGTCACACGCTTAGTGAGTGGCCAAGCCAGATTCAAATCCCAGACACCGGGACCAAGAGCTCTTCACCACTGCACTGAGCTGTGCTCTTAACCCATGCCATCCTATGATGGTCAGCTGAGAGTATTTCCAGAGGAAGGGTCCACATCTTCCACTGCAATTCCCGTAAGAATTAACGCAACGCAAGAACCTAAGGAATTGAGGAGAATTTGCAATACCAATGCATAGTCCTATTGATTGAAAACAGACCAACCAACGAACAAAGTTTAACAGATAAATGCCAAGATTGCCAGTAGAGTCAGTGCTATTTTTTTTATTCAGTCAGGTTTTGTAAGCATTCGCATAAAAGTCTCAGTTTGAAATTGTTATATCTGACAAATCTATCACAATTATAAGCAGTGATAACTTCAAGAGACTCTTAAACCCATAAACTCAGAACCATGTTCCTTGTGCAGTAAAGCAAGTCTCTCAGTCAGTGTTCCTTCAGATGTGGCAGATACTAAGGTTAATACCTTAACAAAGTCAGTCTTTGTCCATTTCCACGAAATTAGTTTCTAAAGAAGTGTTAAGAGCATTGGCTGTACCAACCACACTGTCTATTAATAATATTCCTGGGTCCGAATAAATAGAGCTTGTCCTTATGATATAAGAGGTATGAAAAATGCTGACAGATCATGCGTTGGCCTATGCGTAGCATATATGCAAACACAAGGCAAGCCTAATCATGCTGTCTTTTCACAACTCCAGGTCATTAACAATACTAATAGGGAAGATAGAAATAAGATTTCATGCAGAATGGTTTGAAAGCATGAAGAGAATAGAATGCCTTACCTTAAAACAGAACTAGTATTCAGTGATTTTGGATTCATCACCAAGGTTCTTTGCATTTTGAAAAGCATTTTCTTTATAAAAGCCACTCAATTGGAAAAATGGCAATAACTGTATAAAAGTGACAAAAGAGAAAGAGATTTTTCTCATTGTCTTTTTAAAAGTCTTATCTTTTATGGGATTTCTATCAAGATTGTCACTTAAGGAAAGCCAAATCATGAAATAGGAACACTTTCAAACCAGAGATCAGATACATGTTATGAGGCTTAGCCACAATTGGTAAACAGAACACTCTGATGAAGCCTAAATTAGTTAATCCTTGGAATCTCCGGGTACCTGGAAGAAAGTATAAAGAAGCAGCACACTTCAACAGCAAATGTTCCAGTAAAGGAAATAAATCCAGGCCATCAAAAAATTCCATTTCTAATTCCTTAAAGGAAATACAAAAATATTTTTAGTGATTTGCTATATGCCATAGATTGGTTTTGAAAAGGTGAAATTATATACCTCTTGGAAACTCCTTTATTCTTCTGGGTTTCTAATTAATATCCCCCATCCTTCAATATAAAATGGTTTTTAAAACATGAGTGCATTGAATAAGACAGTGTTAGCAGAAAACAAGATGAGATTTCAGGGAATAGTACATTCTCATTCTTCCTATAGAATAGCTACCTTTAGTATTTGGAGCTATCGTTTAATATTTAAGTGACTGTTTCAAAAAGAGCAGAAGTTAATGAAATAAAGACAGAGCTTTTCCCTCCAGAAGCTTTATCTTTATCAAGAGTTAGCTGCTTATGAAGAAGGACAGTAGAAGTGTTGGGCCTAGAAAGAGATTTTTTAAAAACCTTGTCCTTGAGGAATTAATTTAAGATGAGGTGACAAGACATGTACATCAAAGATGGATTACAGTACAACATGACCTTGTCTAATAAGCGGTAAAGAGACCAATGATGGGTGGGCTTTGTGAGGACCTTCTTAAAGGAGGAGAAGTGGAAGATAAAGAATGTTCTAGGTAGAAGAATGACCAGCAGCAAAGATCAGAGGAAACATAGTGGGGATATAACAGTGGACCAGACTGGCTGGAGCAGAAAAAAGGCAGGATCGATAGGTTGTGTCTAGGTTATATGGAGCCTTAAAAGCCAGGCTATGAGATGGGAATTTCCTTTTGTCAGTGATAAGACAACCATCAGAGATTCTTCATTAATCACACCCATAATGGGGCAAAGATATACTTTTGGAAGATTAAACCAATAATAGGATACAATACGGATTAGAAAGGAGAGTGATTATAGAGGCAGATGATCTAATTAAAAGACCACTTCACAAGTCCAGACATGTAGATAGCATAGACCAGGGAGATGGCAGTGAAAATTGACACATATGAGAAGCTTTATGAATGTCGTGGGACTGCCTGCACAGTGACAGCATGAGAGACGAGCCACGTCACAGAGGATTTGCTTTTAAACTTGATGTTGGATCCTTAGTTGTTAATGTTTGGTAGTTTGATTAAAGGCTGTATTTTTTCTTCCAGAGATGAATGAAGAGCAGCTTATTTTTGTTCTGTGAGTAGGGCTTTGTACAGAAAGGACAGAGCACACAGAATCATAAGATATGGGTAAAATATCATCAGCAATATTAATAATGTTTCCTTCCTAGTAAGGAAGAAAAGGGAGGACCTTTGGTGAAAGGGGGAATTAAGGGTTCTGTTACCTCTCCAACCTGTAATTTTGCTGGGAGAGAGTGATGGGCTTGTTCCTACAGCCTCTGGTCCCCCCCCGGGAACTGACAATTTCCTCATCCAGTGAAAGAGGAGTGACATGTTCCTCAGTGGTCTCACACATGCCACAGGAATAGGATGGACCACATGCAGGACCTTGTCTGAGACTGCCCAAGAGGAGGCCTTTAGGCCTTCTCTATTTTGAGATTGCTGGTGTAGACCTGATCTGATTAAGAGTAACCAGGCATTCAGGTGAAGTACTCAGGCACAAGTAATTTTCCAAAACAGCCAAAGCCAATAACACCCTTATATTTCAAACACAGCATTATTACCTAAACTCAAACTGCTGTTGTAGTAAGTTTGAATGGTGCTCCCCTCCCCGCATATGTTCACATCCTCATCTCTGGAACCTGTGAGTATTACCATATTTGGAAAAATGGTCTTTGCAGTTGTAATCAAGTCAAGGGTCCTGAGATGAAGATATCATTCTGGATCATCCAGATGGGCTCTAAATACAATGACAAGTGTCCTTACAAGAATCACACAGAGGATGCAATAACAGAGGCAGAGATTTGAGTGATGTAGCCACAAGCCAAGAGAGCCAGCAACCATCAGAAACTAGAAGAGGCATGGAACAGAACCCCCCCACTAGAGTCTCTGTAAGGAATATGGTCTTACCAACACCTTGATTTTGGACCTCTGGCTTCCAGAACTGTGAGAGAATAAATGTCTCTTGTTTTAAGCCATCAAGTTTGTGTTAATTTGTATGGCAGACCTAGGAAACTAAGATAGCTGTGCTGAAAATCAATTATTAATAGCATTAGCCAGCTTTATTTTTAATGGTCTATAAGTCTTAACAATTTATATGGCACTCTAGTGACCAAAAAGAAAGACGTGGTCTTTATGTGATATTATATATAATAATAATAATGTGGGCTCTATAAACTAAACACCTACTCTATATTAGGCACTCCACCAGGGTCTTAATAGACATGATCTCATTTAATTCTCCCAAAACCAATCAGATTGTTTTAAACCATCATTTTACAAATGAAGAAATAGTAATAGTGACCAAGGGAAACTATTAAAATAAAACCACATATCTAGCTAGCTAGAGCTAAGGTTGGATCTTCTGACTCTAAATCCAGTGCTCTATTCATTAAGTGCCACACGTGCAGCAGAAAGTGATCACAAGGAAGAGGAAAACACACTTGGAAATCTGAAAATGAAGAAATCAACTTCAATGTTTTTTTTTTTTTTCAAAAGACATCCGAAAATTTTAATAGGTTTTTTCCCTTCTGCTTGCTATTATACATCTTTTAAAATGGAAAAGAATAAGAAACAGGAATTAAACCTGGAAAATAAAGATAATGACTTGAAAAAAAAGAAAGCATGGGTCCAGTCTTGTTTTTCTCTGCTCCCCTTTGTGGAGAGGTCTGGATGAATGGAGGAGTGCTCAGATCCTGGGAGAGTGGCCCCCGACAGGCCAGTTGCATGTGTCTGCTGGCGGTGGCCATATGAATGATCTGTAACACAGAATTCTTGCATTATGTTCCTGGGTCCCTACTGGCCACAGTGAGTTCTGAGTTAATAGATTTTAGAAGCAGCAGTTTGCTTGGAAGGAAGAGGGAGGAGACCTCCTTGAAATACCATTGGTATATTGAGGGCACTGTATTTAGACGGTATGTCTGTGGATGAGAAGGGACTGCAACACCTCACCTTGAGCCATGCTGAATCTGCAATAACTTTAGCAAACAATCTAAGGTACTGTCAGACTTGGAGGGAGACTTAAGGAATCTAGGCCTCCATAACCCTGATGCTGTTCCTCAAGGTTAGCCAATGGAGTAGTTGAGCAAATCTGCCTAAGTTGGGGTTCAGCATTCAAGGCTCAGCAAGAGAGAGCAGGAGAGAGTAGGCCAGCCTCTCAGAGTAAAGTCATTTAGAAAATTGCTTTTAAGAGGTGTCCACAGTATGCTTGAAAACAGTCCTTTTTATAAAGGACTGGATCCTTCCCTAGGATCTCACATATTATCTGTTTCAATTTGAAACTCCTAGGTTCTCCATAATATTTGTAAAGACTTCTTGTCCCAGGAACATAAACACCATTTGTAGTTTATACTTCGTTGTATACACACACCTCGAGAGTGCTCAGTAAGTATTAGTAGATGGAGAGGTTTAGCCAATTTAACGTCCTACTGCTTGTGCAATTCCATGAGAACTCTGCTAATAGAGACAGAAGAAGGAGAGTGTATGTTTGTTCCTTATCTCAAGTGAGAGCCTTTTTAGCCATTAATTCAGGAGATTCCTAAGGTCCGATTTTGTAAGCTTTTAATGAAACAGACACCACCATTTTGGATGGCCAAAGTTGAGGCAACATTGCTATTTTCAATAATATTATAATGAAATAAGCATTCACAGGTGTAGCACAATAGGATGGATTAACAATGCATGCTTCCTAAATTATCTAATATACCGTGTTTAAGTTCTATGCTGTTATAATGAACAGAGGCCAGTGTTAGGAGTCCGGGTTGGATTCAAGTCCCAAACTATCCATACACCAGCTGAGTGACCTAGGAAAAGACATTTTATCTCTGAGCTTTTATTTCCTCAACTGTAAATCAGAATTAATTATCCTTACTTACCAGAGTTGTTGCAAGAAGCAAATGGGATAACATGTGAAAGCATTTAGCATGTACAGGCATGCAATAAAAAAATTCCGTTGAATCTTTAGCTTCAACAAGACAAAAATATGGCTGCTTATTTCTGCATCTCTACCAAAGAATTAAAAAAAAAAAAGGAAAAAAAAGACAAAAGCCCACAAAAGCTTTCATTCTGAACTTACTAGATGGTTACTAAACCTTGGCTTCATTTTATGTGGATATCTTTGTGTATTTTTAAAGTCCATGGAAATCCATTTCAGATCACGAATTCCAAAAGGGAAAGTAAGTAATTATACAACATAAATGTAAAGTGAGGGAAGAATGCTAACACTATCACATAAAACAGTATTCATATCTGTATCTTAAGAAGAAGGCTTCCACAGTACATAAAATTGTGACACATGGGCAAAATAAAAGTCCGAATCATAAAGATTCCAGAGAAAATAACATGTTGATGTCCTAAGCTGGAAATTTCGTGAAGTAAAAATGAAGAACATTTTTAATGCACTTTCTTTGTTCCCTTCCTCTTGGCTAGATGTTGAAGTTATGGCTGAAGTCTTCAGCATTGTCATAATAACATAGACATTTAGAGGGCTGTGGCTTATATTTCAGGAGCTGGCCTTCGAGTGGTCTCATGGAACAAGAGTACTATTCAGCACTCTTGGCACTTTGACCTTTTTGGGAAACATGCTGTATTATCTTTCACACAGTTATACCATTTTTTAATTTGCCTGTCAAATTAACATAGTAGACTATTTACAGCTGTTCTATGTAAAGCTTTACTGATAAAAATTCCCCATAAATGCAGAACTCTTGTCATTTAAAAAAGAACCACTTCATTAATCAGAGGTTTTTAAATCCAAATTCCAGCTTAAATATGGCATTTTATACCAAGATTTTCTAACTGTAGGAAGCATATAAAAGGAAACACCAAATTTAAAAGCTTTGGGAAATATCTTCTCAAACCACGCGTACAAATCCAAGTTTGAGACTACTAAACAATGCTATGGTCTTTAGACTCTGCTGTTGAAAAGCCTTTGGAAATTTTAAAACATATAAAATCTTGATTCAAAAAGTACAACATCCCCCAGAATAATGCAGCAGAAAATAAAAATAACTTAGCTGAGCTCCCACTCCCCTCTCCAAACATATCATAAAGTCTAGGAAGGCCAGATTCTCATTCTATATAACTCTGTGAGAATTCCCATAGGGAAATCTGTGAAAGAATTCATAAACCTTCCTTGCGGAAATTCTCATAGAGCGACATAGGATGAGAATCTGGTTTATAAACAATAAACATAAAATTCTTTAAGACTTGATCCTTGCCCTCAATCAAGCCCCAGATGTTAACTGAGAAAAGATAATCTTGGGGATCCAATACTCTTGTTTCCTGGGTTCCCAAGAATTTAGTCAGCAACTGCATTACCATAAAGGGACAATAGTATATTTGTAAAATTTCCCTATCTTTTTTTATCCAGTTTTCAATAGGGTGGGAGCTAGGACATATAGGACAAATCAAATTTTAAACAGGAGAGTAATATGATCGTATTTGCACATGTGGGGTTTTTTTCAAGAGCAAATACAGCATATGTTTGTCATAAAACATTTGAAAAAGAGGCACAGATAAAGTGAAAAAATGAAAGTCCTTAAAAAAAAACCTAATAGACTTTGTGAATATAATTCACATATTTCTGTTTGTATAGCAAAGAGAAAAAATGAGGTCAAGTTATCAGGTGGCGACTGAATAATTTTGAAACCTTCACCTACTTAGAATTCACTGTATAATTTTCTGTAAGCAAAGGAGAGTGGGAGTTTTTAATGTGCCTCAACTCTTAAGACAGAGTTCCTGTGATGCAAATACAGAAACAACAATGAAAGTAGGGGTCAGGGAGGTCAGATACAGGCTTTGTCACGCTAACCACTGTCAGAACCCTGCAAGTGGAAAGAGGGCAAGGCAGGAGGAGCCCCCTAGGTCAGACTTACAGAGGAGTGTGGAAGTCACATCAGTCAAAGGCAGGACAAAACCTGGATGACCAGACTGCTGGGAAACCTTAATAACGTCTCCTCCTCCTCCACTGATCTTGACTTTCAGGTTAACCAATCTGTGAGCACCCTAGTCTAGGAGCAAGAACAGACAACCTTTATAGAGTATGATAGCTAACACTGAGTACTTACTATGGGCCACATGCTATTCTAAGAGTCATACGTGCACATGTAATTTAATCCTAACAGCAACCCAATGAGACAGGACTATTATTATCACCATTTTACAGATGGCAAAACTGAGGCTTAAAGACATCAAGCAATTTGCTCAACCCCATAACTAGTAACATGTATGAAGTCAACTTTTATTCTTTGGGTGTTTCTATAGGCACACAAATCAGTATCGCTATATTCACAGTATTGATCAGTTGGTTGAGGGGGGAAAAAGCCATTAGAAAAAGCACCAGCCAAATCAATTTAATAAATGGCAAGCACTGTTGAGGTTTTGGATAGGAAATCATCAGTCCAGCCAATCCAATCAAAATTACTAATCTATCTTTTGAATGTAAACACAACTCCAATGTACTCCTGAATGTGAGTTCTTCCAAATGCCATATACCTTTTCTAAACTTCATAATGAGCTCCAGTTATTTTCAACATAGGTTGTTTATTTGGAGAGAGGTAGGAGTTGACATTGTTTATAGACAAGGAGAAGTAAATATTTTACCATCCCACAAAACAATTTCTCAGGTTCATTTGCCCATATGCCCATGAACTTTCCCCTGATCCTCAGTGAGTCTATTGTCTTTCCAACACCCTGGACTATCTTTGTTCAAAGCTGGACCTTCTTACATGCCAGGAACATGGTCTGCCTAAGAGCTCACACATGCTGTACAGTATCTGTGTGCTTTCTGTCTGGGTATAAGTGGTACTTTGGTTGAACGCAGCATTGAAAACTGGAGATTTTTGTCACTTTTTTCAGTTTTCTCTCTACCTGTCTCTCCTAGAGCTCTAGATACCCGCAATCTGAATTCCTGCCTACCCATCTCAAAGGTATTCCTCCCTGCCCCAGACCAAATTTCTGTTTATTCATTGCAGTAAATTTGAAAGGCACAGAAGCAATCTGGTGAACTAATTACAGTCAATTTAAAAGACAAGTTTGGTTAAACTAAATGAATCTCAAATGGGCAGGTTGATTGGAGGGGCCATTTCTGAGCAAGAGAGTCTTCTCAATACTTACAGTGCTTATAACTCCCACCCTATATATCATTAAAATGAAGAGTTAGCAAGGTCCAAAACGTTGCTAGTGGCCACATTTGACTTTAACTTCAAAAGAACCTTTCTGCTTTTGTGATTTTTTCCATGCACACGGTGAGCAAAATCCATACATGTATTTTAGGATTTCACATAAGAAGTTATCATAGTCAAAGTTGAACTCTAAAATCAATAGTCTCAAACAGTAGTTTTTAATCTTCAAAATTTGATAAGTAGTATGTACACAAACACATAAGGATACCACATTAAGATCCCATAATGTAAGTAATTATAGAACAAAGAAAAGAAATAGAAACTGTGCCCTAAAACTAGTCTTTAAATAACAGCCTGATACATCCTTTCAAGCTTCAGTTTCCTCATCTCTAAAATTAAGACATTCAAATTTCCTAATCTTTTATGTCCCTTCAGCTCTAACACTTTTGACTGTCTTTTTCCTTATGCTTATGGAAAGTTTGTTTTTATTACACTGCTGCAGTGATAACAATACAGTCTCTCAAGACAAGCTTAGATTTACAGAAGACCAAATTATAATCTTTCTGAGTATTTTTCCAAATAGATTCAGAATATTTGCTTCATGGTAAAGAGGTATCAAAAATAAAAAAACAAACAAAAACTTCGTATAGTTTCTTTCGAAGGAAAAGTATGTGTACATAGAACCAACCTAAATAAGAAAATGACTCATGGTATTTGTAGTAATTTCTTCAGATAGAAAGCATTTTCCTTATATTTAACTTCGGTACAGATGTGACTGTGGAGACTGTTTTCTTTGGTATGAAATGTAAAATTAGAGGACCAAAATAAGATCAAGGTTCTCAGCGGCTTCCCTGTTAAACTCAAACGACGAGCGGGAGGTATTGACGTAGGGAAACTTCATCACTTCCCACAAGAGGAATAGAGACCAGAATGGGTCAGATTCGCTCAGATAAATTGTCTGAAACATATCTGAGCAGAAGAATTGGAGACAAAGCGAACAAGTCTGATTTGTCAACCAAAAAAACCACCAAAGCATAGAAAAGAGATATCTGAAAGAGGAAGGAAGAGGCCCTTAAACTTAAGTGGAAAATACAACTCCCACTGTTTCACCTCAGTGATGCTTAATAGTGAGGGCCAAGCTTCAAACAGATCAGTGAGTATTTGGTCAGCTACTTGGAGGAAGACTATAAACACGAAGCAGGTATGGTGTCAGGTCACGTCGATGTAAAATCAAGTCAATGTTCTGCCAAGTAGGTGAGGAATCCTTAAATGTAGACTCAGCTCTGTGAGGGAAGGGAACATGCTGCCATTCACTGCTATTTTTACAGTGCCAAAAGCAATGTTGTTGGCACATAGGTGCTCCATGTTTGTAGAATGAATGAATGTATGTATGTCAGATAATATTGGGAATTAAGTTCCAGTTTGCACATGGATGAATGAAAGAAGCTGCAGGCCACCAAAAACATAATTAACAGATCTGGAGCATAAGATCAAGATTAGCGAAGAGTGGGGCAGAAGAAAAGATCAAGGAAAGAAAAAGACATTTAACTGCTGTAGCAGAAGGGTGTGGGAGCACAGTATCTGGAAGCATTCGAGTGGAAACCAGGAGACCTTTGTCTCCAGCCTCCACCGTGATGCGTTATGTGACCTCAGGCAGAGAATCTGACTTTGTATTTTCCTCTTACTGACGTTCTCTCTCACTTTTAAAGGGACATAAGAGATTCCTTAAACACAGCAGTGGATGGGTACTTCTCCTTTGGGGCTGGACGTCATCAACAGAGCTGTGTCCAAAACGTAGGCTTTAAATATTTCTAGTTTCTCTTCAGATTCAGTGCTAAGGACGAACGTGTGTTCATTCAACCAAGAGAGCATCTGCTATTTGACAGATACTATTCCAGGCATGGGTAAAGTTTTCTTTATGTTGAATAGTTCAGTATTTTGAGGCATAAACTATAGAGAGCAACTCGGAAGCTACAGAATATTCAGGATCACTGTGTTTTCATTATTGCTAGTTGTCCAGGGGGTTGCATACCCCTCACTTCTCATTCACGTCTCTTCCCTTTGCCACTTGACCTCAAGCCTCCTCACTGTATGGAAACTACCCTCCTATAAGGCCATGTACTACTACCTAATTCTTTGGACATTATTCGGGTCTTTTTTTTGAACTTTTGTTGAAGCAGTTGATATTAGTGACCATTCTTTCTTTATTAAAAGTCTCGTATTCCCTGGCTTTCATATCAGTGATGTAGTATGCTCTAAAAATTTATAAGCTGAGATTGGAATCACAGAGATATGAGTGCAGTTCTCATCTTTGTCCACTTGTGAACCTGAGCAAATTACTTAACCCAAGTCAGTTTCTTCATTCATAAAATGAGGTGGTTGTATCATCATTCCACACCCCCCTTACATTGTTGGTATGAGGATTTCATGAAGTTACAGCCTGGTGCCCGGCACGTAGTAAAATAATAGGGTCCACATAAGAGATCTATTTTGGTTCCCCTTCCTTCCATCCACTACTGCCTTACTTCAAGCCCTCTTCACCTTCTTTCTGAATTATTGCAATGGTCTTCTCACCTGCCCACCCCACCACCTTCAGTCTCTCACGGCTCCTTTCCATTCTGCACCTGTGGATTTTCCAAAATGCAAATCTGATCATATCACATCTCCTAAAATTTATCAGTGGAGGCCGGTGACCTGTTGGAAAAACAAAGTCCACACTCCTAAGCATGATGTGACCCAGGCTCATCTGTCCACCCTCATTAGCCATACAGCCTCCCTCACCCTTTATACTGGCCATGTTGAGCAACTCACAGTTCCCAGACTGCTCTGTGCACCCACACACTTCATGCGCTTGCATGTGACTCATGCTCTGCTTGGAACACCCTTTTCTGCCTGGATTACTTCTGTGTGTTCTTCAAGGTTCAGCTCACCATCACATCTTTGTAAATTCTTCCTAAATCAGACCAAGTTACCTCTCCCTCTGAAGTATTTTGATATTATCTAACACATGCATTATGTTTTAACCATTAGTCTTGCTTATCTTTCTTCCCACTTAGGGGTGTGCTCCATGAGAGACTGTATCTTTGTCCCCAGTTCTTTTCATAGATCCTGGCACCTAGTATGCTCAATACATGTCTGCTGGCCTAATTTTCATAAACATGAGTTTTGGTGTTTTGGCATAGACAAAAGTGAAAAAAAAAACAGAACATGGGGTTTGAGTCAGTTTGAATGTGAAAGTGAATCAACCAGGAGTTAGGGGGCAGATTTGCAAAATCAACGATGAAGGCAGTGTGAAACAGTTAGAGTCTGCCTAACAACAAATAGGTATATAACTGTGTATTTTTTCCATGGTCTAATAAGGGAACAGATTCTGCTTTTTTAAAAACAAAGAAGAGTTTTTTCAACATTTTCCTCTAGAATTCTTATGGTTTCATGTCTTAGATTTAAGTCTGTTATCCATCTTGAATTAATTTTTGCTAGTGGTAAGAGATATGAATCCTGTTTCAATCTTCTACACGTGGCTATCCAATTTACCAGCACCATTTATTGAATAGAGATTGTTTTCCCCAGTGTATATTGCTGTCTACTTTGTCAAAGATCAGATGGCAGTATGTGGATGGTTTTATATCTGGGTTTTCTGTTGTGTTCCATTGGTCTGTCTCTATTTTTGTGCCAATATACCATGAGAATTGTAGAAGAAAATGTTGGAAAAACTCTTCTACATATCAGCCTAGGCAAAGAATTTATGAAGAAGACCCCAAGGGAAATCACAGCAACAACAAAAATAGGCCGGGCGCGGTGGCTCACGCCTGTAATCCTAGCACTCTGGGAGGCCGAGGCGGGCGGATTGTCCTGAGCTCAGGAGTTCGAGACCAGCCTGAGCAAGAGCGAGACCTCGTCTCTACCAAAAATAGAAAGAAATTAATTGGACAGCTAAAAATATATATAGAAAAAAAAAATTAGCCGGGCATGGTGGTGCATGCCTGTAGTCCCAGCTACTCGGGAGGCTGAGATAGTAGGATTGCTCGAGCCCAGGAGTTTGAGGTTGCTGTGAGCTAGGCTGACGCCATGGCACTCGCCCCAGGCAACAGAGTG
>RJWJ010017057.1:0-33595 GCA_004363605.1 Indri indri
AGTGCCGTGGCGTCAGCCTAGTTCACAGCAACCTCAAACTCCTGGGCTCGAGCAATCCTACTGTCTCAGCCTCCCGAGTAGGTGGAACTACAGGCATGCGCCACCATACCCGGCTAATTTTTTCTATATATATTTTTAGCTGTCCAATTAATTTCTTTCTATTTTTGGTAGAGATGGGGTCTCGCTCTTGCTCAGGCTGGTCTCGAACTCCTGAGCTCAGAGCGATCCGCCCGCCTCGGCCTCCCAGAGTGCTAGGATTACAGGAGTGAGCCACCGCGCCCGCCTGTATATCATAATTTGTGGGTCAAAGCTACAGGAGTGCTGAAAGGAAAATTTTAGCAATACATGCATATTTAAGAAGGAAGGTGCTAAATCAGTTATCTAAGCTGTCACCTAAAGAAAATTTAAAAAAACAAAATAAAAACAAACAAGCAGAAAAAATAATAAAGATAAGAACAAAAATCAATAAAATTCAAAATAAAAACAATAAAGAAAATCAATGGCACAAATTAGTCAGAGGTCATTCTTTAAAATGACCAAGGAAGTAGACAAACCTCTAGCTAGACTGACAAGTGATACACACACACAAAGATATGAATCACCAATACTAGGAATGAAAGATGCTGCAGACATCAAAGGGATAATCAGGTATAGTTAGCAAATACTCTGCACACATAAATTTGACAACTTAGAAAAAGGAAGCATTTTCTCAAAAAAAAAAATACATATAAACTACCACAACTCATACAATATGAAATAGATAATTTTAATAATAGATAATTTTCTGGTAAGGAAATGAATTTATAACTTAAAAACTCTTAAAAGAGAAAAAAAAAATCTCTAGGCCCACATAGTTTCCTTGCAGAGTTTTACAAAACGTTTAAAGAAGAATTAATACCAATCCTACATAATTTCATCCAGAAAATTGAAGAGCAGGAAATGGTTCTCATTTCATTTTAGGAAGCTCATATTACTGTAATATCGAAACTATCCAACATAATATGAAAAAAAAAAGAATACTATAGACCAGTATCTCTCATGAATAATGAATATAGCCATCAAAATTATTAACACAAAATTAGCAAATAGAATTTAGCTGTGTGTGTGTGTGTGTGTGTGTGTGTACATGTACACATTATTTACTTATTTATGACACTGGGTCCTGCTCTGCCACCCAGGCTAGAGTGTAGTGATGAGATCATAGCTCACTGCATCATTGAATTCCTGGGCTCAAGGGATCCTCCTACCTCAGCCTCCCCATTAGCTGGGACTATGGGTGAGTGCCACCCCACCTAGCTATAATAGAATTTCGCAATTTACGAAGAGTTATACACCACAAAAAAATGAGGTTTATTCCAAGGATGCAAGGCTGGCCCAATATTTGAAAATCAATGTAATTTACAAGCTAAAGAAGAAAAATATGATCATATTAATTGATGCAGAAATTGTATTTGACAAAATTCAGCATCCATTAATTCAAAAACTAAAGTTAGAGGGGATTTTCCTTAGCTTCAGAAAACACATCCAAGAAAATCCTACCACTAATGTTGTACTTAATGATAAAAGACTAAATATTTTTTTCTTAAATTCAGGAATAAGGCAATCATATCTTCTCTCATAACTCTTATAAAATATAATGCCTGACTTTCTAGCCACTGCAACAGCACAAGTCAAAGAAACAGAATACATATGAACTGGAAAAGAAGAAATTAAACTGTCCTTATTTGTAGATGATATAATTATCTATGTAGAAAATCCCAAAGAATCTACAAAAACAAAATAAAACAAGAAAAAACTCATAGAATTAATAAGTGAGTTTAAGTTTGCAGGACACAAGACAAACACTAGAAAAATAAATTGTATTTCTACATACTAGCTATGAACATGTGATCACCGAAATTAAAAATACAATATTTGCTCAAAGAATGGAATAGTGTAAATCTAACAGATCATGTAAAGGATTTGCTTGCCGATATCTACAAAATGCTGATGAAAGAAATTTTTAAAAGATATACATAAACAGAGAGTCTTGTTGTGATTATGGACTAGAAAACACACAATAAAGAGGTCAATTCTCAAAAAAATTGATATACAGATTTAATCAATTCCTAGAATATTCTCAGCAAAACTTTTTTTAATATAGGCAAAATTATTTTAAAATTTATATGGAAAGTCAAAGACCCTAGAATAACTAAAATAATGTTGGGGATAAAATGAATAAAGTGGGATAGGTCAGTCTACCTAATTTCAGGACTTACTATACAGCTTCAGTATCTAAGACTATTCAAATGGCAGAGGGTTTGACACATAGACCACTGGAACGAATAGAGAACCTGTAATAGATTCACATAAATATGGAAGGAAAAATCATGAAAAAGTAGTAACGATAAACACAGATGAGTCCTCTTCCCCATTTCTTTTCATCCAAGTAATCTCTGAAGTATCTACTATAATTCAAAGAGGGAAAGTTAATAATTATAAACTAATCAACTGTACTGTGGTGTGTGTGTGTGTGTAATTAAAATGTATAATGAGACATTTCTCAAACTTCATCTTCATCAATTGTGGAAAATTTTTTACTTCTTATGAGTACTGACTTTTCTTCCTTTCAGTGTTCTAAAGCAGATGGATAGGGAAACCAACAGAGAGCAAGAAAGCCCTTTGGGAAATGAATTAACATATCATTGACATCTTTACCAATTAGCATTTATTGAGCAACTGGGTACTTGATATGTCGTGAATCTCCATAGAGATTCCACAGTGGGACAGGTTTCTGTATTCTGTTAATTTATGGTCATCTGTTAGAGGACAAGACTAACCTGATCATCCATGACACTGTGTGAAATTATTCTCAGGCTTGTTTTTCTAAGGCAAATTAAAATTTTGAACAAGTTAATCTATATATGTCATTAAAATATTTATAATTAGAACCCTATTTGTTTCAATAAACATGATTTTACAGAGTTGGAAATTTTACCTGAAGATTGTTGCTATGAGCACTCTGGGGAGAGCTATTAACAGTCCTCCCCTATGGTAGCATAGATCTAAAAACTGAATTATAGGAAACAAATAAATTGAAATTTTTATCTGATATTGGTGAGAGTAAACAGCTGGTTCACTCCAAGGGAGGTATAAGTTTTCATGTTAAATGTCATTGAACATAAAATTCACTGTGATATTATTAGAATCCTCCTGTTTTTGTAGCAGCTCTAATTTGGTTTGATTATTTGATAATTGTGATAATAGAATTAACCAATAGAAAATATTGAGTATTTTTGTACTTATCTCCTTGTTAAAAGCTGATGTTCACAATTCCTTTTTGATTCTGACACTTAAACAAGCTGTGATGTATGCATACACAGTAGGGCTATTTTGAAGTTTGGGAGAAGGAAATAATTGTAAGTCTGTTGGAAATCATAGAGTTACTCTCTCAGTGAGTCAGATGAAGAGAAGAAATATAATTTCTTCATCTAATTTACTTATATTCTGTAAGAGTCCCTACATGCTGGGAAGGAGAAAAAATTAAAACCTGGTCCCAGCTGTGAATTCCAACAGTTTCTTAACATATTGCTTATTTCTTTGAGGTAATCTCTCAGCATTGCTGTTATCCTGGCCTCATAATTTGCTCCTCTCTGAGGTTGCATTTGGAAGTTTATGGAGAGAAAGAGACTCCCATGATCACTTGGCAGCGTAGTTAAAAAGGCAGAAAGTGTGGTCAGGCGGGGAGGATGAGGTGGCCTTTCAGATGCTCCCATATTCAGTGCTGATGTTGAGTTGAGAGCTGGTAGTCAAGGCAGGGTTGAAAAGAACTTGTAACAGGCTCTGTGTGTCCGTCTAAGTGGGGAGCTGGATAGAGACTGAGACAGAGACACAGCCAAGGAAACTCAGTCAGCAGGGAGCCATTTCCAAGCCTGATAGATCTAAGACCTCTCCCTTGGAGGAGATGGGGATAGGATAAAATATAAATGAGGCTGAGCAAAAGTTTGAGCTTTACCTGAAATGACTTGTATATTCTCATAGTGGACTGAGTTTTGAAGTGAAAATGAGGACTAAAAGTTGTATTTCCCTCACTACTCAACAGGTTCCTTTATGCATCAGCCTCGGTGCCCATTCTACATACGTTATAAATGTAACCTCAAATAACAAATAACCCTCCACATCAGGTTCCTGGGAGGAAGGTGTACACAGATAATGACAAGCAAAGTTGTATTTCATTTTTAGCTAGGAATTTAAACTCCAATCTCAATGTAGAAGTCTGAAGATCTGAGCTAAACCTTGTAAAGAAGTTTTTATAGATCTGCTAAAAGAATCCATAGCTATAAGGACAACTCTAGATAATTCACTTACATAAAAACCCTAATTTCTTGATTTGAGCCTCACATATAAGTATAATAAACTTATAAATTGATTAAAAAATGGTTATGAATGAAAAAATGAAAATTAGTACAAATGGAAAATAAAGACCAGGAAACAGGAGAAAGAAGAAAGCAACTTGTCTTACTCCTTAGCATGCCATTGGCCTAAGCTGAATAGTACATGCCTTCCAGGACAAGTATGTTAGTATTTTTTTTTTATTTCAATAGTTTTAGGGGGTACAAGTTGAATTATGTTACATGTATATATTGTATAATGTTGCAGTCTGGGCTTTTAGTATACCTATCACCCAATAGTGCATATTGTACTAAATAGGTAATTTTTCATCCCTCATCCCACCTGACCCCCTTTTATATCTCCAGTGCCCATTATACCATTCTGTGTGTCCTTGCATAGCTCCCATTCATAAATGAGAATACGTGGCATTTATTTTTCTGTTCCTAAATTACTTCACTTAGGATAATGGCCTCCAGTTCCATCCAAGTTGTTGTAAAAGATATTATTTCATTCTTTCTTATGGCTGAGTAGTACTCCATGGTGTGTGTGTGTGTATATATACATTTACATTTTCTTTATCCATTCATAAGTTGATGGACACTTAGGTTGATTCCCTGTCTTTGCAATTGTGAATTGTGCTATGGTAAATATACTAGCACAGGTGTCTTTCTGATATATAATAATTTCTTTTCCTTTGGGTAGACACCCAGTAGCGGGATTGCAGAATAGAATGGTAGATCTACTTTTAGTTCTTTGAGAAATATTTATACTGATTTTCATAGAGGTTACAGGTACATTAGTCTTAAATTTAGTTATTCTCTGAAAGAGAAAGTATATAAAAGGAAAGAATTATGGCTCAACTTTTCTGTTAGATTTTAAAATCACATAGGTAAGGGAGAAGTTGCTGGAACTACACATATTTCATTCCTTTGCAAAACCCACTTCTGGGGAGGGGTACAGTGAAACTGTAATCTTTGGAAATCCTAAAGATAAAGTGAAACAGGCCTCCTGTTGGGGGGTGATAATAGAGGTATAGTGCAGTAAGAGGATGTCCAATTTTTAATGGCTAAAAAGCATAAAGCAGACGCTTTATGATAGAGTGGCCTGCAAAGTAAATTGAAAAAGGAAAATGTTGTCTGAATACATCCTGCTTCTCACAGGTTCACCATCAGGTGAAATCTGGCACAATAGAAATATCCATTTCTTTTTATTTTCTACACTCTGCAACCCCATTATTTGATATTTAATAAATTCATAGGAGCTAAATATGTGTAATTATATCTCAGCATATGTGAAAACACCCCTAGTAGTTCACTCTTTCAGATAAACCTTGAAATCAAAGTCTTGAGAATAGGAATGGTAATTATGCCTGGCATATTTCAGATTAGGAAAACTACATTCCCTACTCTAAACTCCTTACAGTTCTGTTTAAATAATTACCTCTTTGTTTTCTAGTATAACAAGGTGAATACCTTAGGTCATCCCGTTTTCTTCAGATAGACTCACACTAACCATCTCTGCCAGAAGGTAAGTCCTTTTGTTAACAAATTTCAAAGAAAGAAATTGTATAATAAGTCCTTCTCATTCTCATTTAACCTCAAAATGTCAGGAAATGTTTTTTCAAATTTTTTTATGATTCACATATTGAGTGTAAGCACTCCTCTTATAAATTGAAATAATAGGCTATTGGTAAGATCATGAAATCTTTCTATATTCTTTTTTTCCAAAGATTAAAAATACATTTTTTTTTCTCAGCCCCCCACATATTCTGATATTCTCATCTAGCTCTCAAAATCTACAATTGTTTTTTAGGCTATCTTCTGAACTCCTATTCCCACATTCAAGCTATCTAGTTCTTTGCCAATGAGGATAACAGACTGGAGGCTATCTCTGTGCAGTACCTTGTCTCTGTATCCCACTAGACATGTGTAGTTAAATCACCAAAATTTGTGTGATCACACACAATTTTTAGATTGTTGGAATGAGCTCATTTTTTATAGGTCTTGTAAAACCTCTAAGAGGTAAAAGTGAAGGGGCAGTTTTTCTTCCACACCCTCTTTTAACAGGTTATAATGAAATAATAAAAAGTTTTAGATAAAATTCTGCAACATTTGTGGATACAGGTGCATGATGAAATCCTAGCTCCCTCTTTTTGTTAGTGTTCTGAGACCATCTTAAATATATCAGGGACAGAAAGATCCTAGCCAAGTATCAATGCTGACTTCCAATTACCAGTAGGGAGATAAAGGACTATTTAGGGATTGAGACTAGGTTACTTTCCCTAAAGGGACAGATTACAGGGATTGCTAGGTATTTATTCCTTATTAATATAATTATGGGGTTAGGATTGAGGTGTTACAAAGAGCAAGAAAACTCTCTATAAAATCTAGCAAATCTAAATATTTGTATACTTTAATTTCACCAATGAGAACCCATTTGTATTTCTCTGATTTTCACTAAAAAGACAATACTTAATTGACTTGTCATTCTAAACATGGCAGAGTAACTGATAGACTTTTCCTCCTGCTAAAAATACCTATAACACTGTATGAGGCACTGAACAAGAGGCAGCAAGATTTTATAATCCTTAACAGAAGGAAAACTCATACACTAGAATCCAGAATCACACCATTTTTTTTTTTTTTTTTTTTTTTTTTTTGCTGAGAGGCACTTTCTATTGTAACAGAGGGTCATGGAGCCTAAATGGATCGGTGATCTTGCCAAGTTAATGAGGCAGAGGTCTGAGCTCTGGGATGTTGAAGTGATTACACATAAAGAGGGGCAATGAAGTTGGTGTGGGAATGCACATATGTCCTTGGCTAAAGTGAAATAAAATCTATACTAGATAAAAGCTGAGATAATTCACAAGCTGATCTGTACAACAAGAAATGCTAAAGTCATTCTCAACATTAAAGAGAAATGAAGCCAAATGGAAAACAATATCCAAGAGAAGAAAAGCAATGGAGATGGTACATTTATGTGTAAATATGTAAGACTATTGTTCTATTTTCTTCCCTTAATGTTCTAAATAGATGACTTGTTAAATCAAAAACTATATTGTCATGTGCCATTTATTATATTTATACACCCAGTTAGTCCTCATGTCCTCCTATACCCTTATAAGCACACTCTGGTGAACACTCTGCGTCGCAGCCCTGCAGCTGCCCCTCTGGGAATTCCCTGCATCCCTTCCTCCTGGTGTTTCTATGTGATGCAAATGAACCTGATATATTTTGGTAGGAATAGAACTAAAAATATTTTCAGAAATTCTAAGCACAAGTAAGAACTTAACTCAAGGTGAAGTATAGATGACGTGCACTTATTTAAGTATCACGGACTCATACTTTATTTTTAATTGTGTTTTCTCTTTTATTTTGTTTATTTACTACAGCCTTTTGCTTTGGAGATAATTGTTGGAAAGAGTCTTTTATGCTATATCTGACTCTACATTTACTATTACAGTATAAAGAAAATATCTTTAAAGAAATAGGATACTCTTGGGGATTCAATATCTTTCACAATGGCAACAAAGAAAATAAAATACTTAGGAATATATTTAACTAAGGATGTGAAAGACCTCTACAGGGGGAACTACAAAATACCGAGAAAGGAAATATCAATGGACATAAACAGATGGAAAACAAGCCATGCTTATGGATTGGCAGAAACAACATTGTAAAATGTCTATATTACCCAAAGTGATCTACAGATTTAATGCAATCCCTAATAAAATACCAAAATCATTTTTTGCAGATTTAGAAAAAATAATGGTTCTATACTTTGTATGGAACCAGAGAAGACCCCCTAAAGCCAAAGCAACCTTAAGTAAAAAGTACAAATTGTGAGGCATTAATTACCAGACCTTAAGCTATACTACAAGGCTATAGTAAGCAAAACAGCATGGTACTGGCACAAGAACAGAGACATAGACCAATAGATCAGGACAGAGAACCCAGATATAAAACCATCCTCGTATTGTCCTCTGATCTTTGACAAAGCAGACAAAAACATACACTTGGGGAAAGAATCCCTATTCAATAAAGCAGTGCTTAGAAACTTGGATAACCACATGTAGAAGACTGAAACAGGATTTGCACCTCTTACCACTCACAAAAATCAACTCACGGTCAATAACAGACTTAAACCTAAGGCATGAAACCATAAGAATTGTAGAAGAAAATGATGGAAAAACTCTCATAGATATTGGCCTAGGCAAAGAGTTTATGAAGAAGACCCCAAGGACAATCACAGCAACAATGAAAATAAATAAATGGGACTTGATTAAATTAAAAAGCTTCTGCACAGCCAAGGAAACAATCAACAGAGCAAATAGACAACCTACAGAATGGGAGAAAACATTTGCATGTTATACATTCAATAGAGGGCTAATAACCAGAATCTACAAAGAACTCAAGCAAATCACCAAGAAAAAAATCAAACAACCCCATTAAAAAGTGGACAAAAGATATGAATAGAAGCTTTTCAAACGAAGATAGACTAATGGCCAATAAACACATGAAAAAATGCTCAACATCACTAATCATCAGAGAAATGCAAATCAAAACTGTAATGAGATATCACCTAACCCCAGTGAGAATAGCTTCTACCAAAAGGTCCCAAGACAATAGATGCTAGCATGCATGTGGAGAGAAAGGAACACTTACATACTGTACCGAGATTTCTCAAAGTACTAAAAGTAGATCTACCATGTGCAGCAATCTCACTACTGGATATTTACCCAAAATAAAAAAAGTCATTGATATATTATCCCAATGTCTCCTTACCTCCATGGCTTCTGATGG
The DNA here is from genome assembly GCA_004363605.1 of Indri indri. Classification (NCBI taxonomy): domain Eukaryota; kingdom Metazoa; phylum Chordata; class Mammalia; order Primates; family Indriidae; genus Indri; species Indri indri. The sequence continues at coordinate 9,174 of RJWJ010017057.1, forward strand.
GAAGCAATCTGTTTATCTTATTGAGGTTCCCTTGTACACTATGAATCATTTTTCTGTTTTTGCTTTCACAATTTTCTCTTTATCTTTCAACAGTTTGGCTATGATGTATCAAGGTGTGTATCTTCTTTAATTGATCCTACTTGTGAAACAGGTTCACTAATAACCAATCTCAAGGGAGAACTCCCACTTCATAGAGGATAACAGAGATCATCACTATACCAGTCACCAGGAATCCAAATAGTTCTGTCCACTGCATCCTGGGGCTGTAGTATTGCCAATAACTGAGTCCTATGAGATAGACACATTCACATTAGACCATATAAAGGGGGTTTATTATTTACCGATAGGTAGCAAGGGACAAAGGAAACATAGGATCCATTGTGAGATGATTCCCCAAGGCTCAGGAAAGCTGACTGGGGTAGATAGAATCTTCACTGCACATGTCCCACTTACACCACAGCTGAAGAGCCCTAAAAGGCAGCCTTCCCTGGATTATGTACATTTGGGCCATGTAACTCACTGGGAAATGCTTTGAAGGACATCCTACTTCCAAGGAAGAGAGGAATAAATCCCAGCCTGTCCTGGAGAGTTCCTCTTTTACTTGAGACATTACTTTTCCTAAGAGGAACAGGAACAAGGTCCAGGCTATTTCAGGCAGTTCCTCCCCACCTCAGGATATTCCATTTCCAGCACATTCTACAACAATTCATGGGAACTATAAGCAATAAAGGGTGATAAATGGGTAGGCCCAAAGCTACCCAGAAAACTGCCCTGCAACTTGAATTATGCCAAATTATTGAATGTGTAGCTTAACTTTTAAAAATCTGGAATTTTTTTGCCATTTATTTCTTCAAAGACTGTCTACCTATTCTCTCTCCTCTTGTGGATCTACTATTATGCATATTTTCATATGCATGATGGTGTGTCTCATAGGTCACTGAAGCTTTGTTCAGTTTTCTTCACTTTTTTTTTTTCTGTTCCTTAGGCTGGGTGTTGTAAATAGAACCTTCTTCAAGATGGCTGAATCTTTCTTCTGCCAATTCACATCTCTTAAACTTTTCTAGAGAAATTTTTATTGCAGTTATTGTATTTTTCGACCATAGAATTTCAGTTAGTTTTTTTTTTATAATTTCTCTTTATTGATCCTTTTCATTTGGTAAGAACTCATTCTCATATTTTAATGTGTTAGACATAATTCCTTTTAATTCCTTGTGTTTACAATAGCTAATTCATAATAGCTCTTTGTCTAGTAGGTCTAATATTTAGGCTCCTAAAGAACACTTTCTATTCACTTACCCTTACCCCTGTGCATGGGCCATGTTTCCTTGTTTCTTTGCATGATTTTTTGTTGTTTAAAACTAAAAATTTTAAATAATAAAATGTGGGAACTCTGCATATTAGATTTCTCCATCCTCCCCCAAAGTTTGCTGTTGTGATTGCTTTTTGTTGTTTTTGTTATAGTTGTTATTACCTCTGTTTGTTTATTTTGTGACTTTCCTAGACTAATTCCATAGTCTTATTTCTTATACTGTGCTGCCACTAAAATCTTTGCTTGGTTTGCTTAATTAGCTAATGATTGGGCAGAGATTTTCTTTAATGCCAAAACCAAACTAACTGCCTATTTGCCAAGGAGCTCTAATTGTGTGGTAAGGCATCCTTTCAAATTTGGCACTTTAAAAACTCAAGAGTAGCTTTCACTTTGTGATGGTGAATGGCCTCAGTGTAAGCCAGAGCTGAGACATAAAGAGATTTTCAGGTCCTTTTTGGCTAGGCAAGTGCACTATCTTTCACATGTACATTGACTACCAGATCCCCATGGGGTATACTGGAACTTTTCTAAACCTCCTATGGACATCTCATTCTCAGATCTTTTTGTTAGGTCCTCCTTTCTTGCTTGTAATTAGCCAATCTCTTATTTGCTCGAACTGTTATTGCTGCCCAAGGCAGCTTCAAGGTAAAACAATTGCCCTTGATTGTTTTTGACAAAAACCCTAGGGAAAGGGATTATATCATTGAGCAGTCTCTGAGTCAGGTTACATAAAGACAAGCCATGAGAATATTGCTATTCTGAAGACCTGCCAGGCAGGTAAAATAGTGGAAATGCTCTGGGGAAGGTTCTTTTGAGATGCTCTAAATTTGTCGGCTATCCTTCCCTCTGGCCCCGCCAGCTCCCCGCCCAATACACCATGTCAGGTAGGGTGCTATTTTTAATAACTACCAGGGTTGCAAGAATGCAGTTTTTCAAGACTAAATTGAACTGTAGAGAAAAAGATGAGAATAAAGCAAATTATATGCCACAACCCTCCCTGTTTTTATCAAGAGTCAGACTTTTTTTTGTATAAATACTCCTCAGATAATTAATGACCTTTGTTTATTTTCTAGCATAGTGAAAAAGTTGATTTTATATTTTTTACAAGTGTTCTAATTTAATTTAGGAAGGGATGAATTTTTTAAGGTTTGGTACAATTCAGGAAATTCTACTCCTTATAAATGTACTTTTAATGTTAGATGTCTCAAGAAGATAAGATATGCCTTAGTTTTATTTCTTCTTATTAGTTAAAAAAAGACCTCATAATATAGCACCAATATAAACTTAATGTTCTCTATTTTGTGTTATTGTCTTTGATACAAATTCTATTATTACAGGACCTGCTCTTTTGAATAGTCCAAATCTACATAACTATAAACATTAATACATTTTGAAGGAATATTTCACAAAAATATCTTATTTCTGTGAAACACTTTCAGCATTGTCAAGGTTGTCACAGCTACTTACGAGAAACTAGACAATTACCATCAATATTTCTAACATGCTTTTCAAAAACTCTAACTTTGAAGGCATGATATTGCTATTTCCAAGGACAAACATAACATTTATAAATTGTATTTCACTTTCTCATTGATTTTTTATGTTTGTCATTCTGTACTTCTCCATTTCATTCTTAGTTAAAAATTAATGAGAGAGACAGAGAGAGAGAGAGATTGTAAAAATTTGAAAATATATGATTCTCTTTTTTCCCCCAGTTTGGTGCCTTATTCTTTGAAAGGAAAAAAAATTTAAGAGTTAAAAAAAATTGTATAGTATTCTGTTGTGAATGGTTTATTTGTTCAAATGATGTGTCAGTTGATAAAAGGTACATTATTTCCTTCAATATTGGTAAAGACCCATTCTTAGAATTCAAATAAAATTATATTTTTTGCTTCATTTATTTATCCATCCCAAGACAAAGCTTTTATGGTGGAGACTGGTTGGAAAGCTTTTCCAATTTCCTACTGATCCTGAAGGTACCAAATACTGAAAAAAAAAAAAAAATTGTTGAATGGCCATATTGCGAGACGAAAAAAGGAAAGGGAAATTATCCTGGAGAATTGCTCTCTAAAGAGATCCATCAAAGCTTGTTGAAGGAAATGCCAAGCTTGATTGTTTGGAAATCTACACTGTACATATTTCCATTAAAACCCCATCCAAGTCTATATAATTTATTCACAGATAAATGAAATGCCCTTTATTGTATTACATGCAGTTTTGACAGATGGCTTTTAGCATTCTGTCCCAGTGTAAAAAGACAAAGATAAATGAATCTGTTCTTTTTAATTCACACACTTTGTGACTTTCATCTCCACCTGAAAGCATCCTTTGGTTCTTTATCTACTTCATGTTTCCAGTAAGTGACAGCCCTTTTTCCAGCTGGAGCTTGCTTCATTATACTTCTAAAGAGAAGGTATACCTGCTTAAAACCATCAGTTTATGAGCTCACCAATCAAACAGATTACTCATACCAAAATTTCAAATATATTATTTAGTTTATTAGAATTGTCTTAAATTAATGTAAACCCATTATATTTATCTATGCATGGATTATCCATAACTAGAGAGTAGGGTGGTTAAAACTTTAAAACACCTCGTTATTTTGTAAGTGCTTAAAAAATGTCCATCATCAATATGAAACAAAATTAAAATTAGACTAAATAATTGGAATTATTTTAATTTTATGTTTCTTGTTTACAACATTGAGTTCTGAAAAGCTGAAACATCAAGCTTAAACTCAAAGTAGACCAAGCTGTCATTGCTGAAAACATTTAGGCAAGTTTTATACCATTACAAAGTACTCCGTAAGTAAATTTCAAGTTGTAGATTATTGACATTTATGATCTTATTTATAATAGAACAAACTCTGATTAACTTTCAATAAAATAGGAACAATAATGTCCAAATATTTAATTTTAATGCATTAAAAAGCATATAAACAATTGAATCTTAAGATGGTGGCCCCCACATTCACGTAACCTCTTGAAAAATGATCGTTCTCTTTATAGTAAAAAAAATGAACTAATCTTTATAATTTAGTTCAGAGACAGAAATCTATTATGCAATTATGCATCACTTAACAATGAGGATATTTTCTGAGAAATGCATCATTAGACAATTTGTTCTTATGAGAATATCATAGAGTGTACTTACACAAACCTAGGTAGTACTTTTTACGTATATATTTTTTATGAGGAAAACCAAATGTCCCAACACCATTAATGAATATCAGTCAAATCCCCTGCTTGATCTGCAATGCCAATATCAAGTGCCATACATCAGGTTTCTATTACTATATATCCTCTGTTATAATCTTACAGAACCACCAACATATATAGTAGGTTGTTGACTCAAAGATCATTATGTAACACATGACTACAGCTCCATTTTTAGTAGGATGAAAAAAAATCTTATGTTGTAAAAATTCAACTGTCATTTGCTTTTTGAATATATTTACTTTATGTTTATCCAATTATTTATATTAAATTCCATATTACTAAGGAAGTGCTCTCTAAAATGTGTTCCATAAATCCACTGGAATTGATTAGACCCTTTCGGGTGATTGTGAGTTCAAATTCTTTTCAAAGTAGGACATTTCATATTTGCCTTTTCACTGTGTTAACATTTGCACTGGTTGCAAAAAAAATTAAAAAAAAAAAAAAAACCCGATGGTGAGTAAAACTTCAGGTGCCTTAGCAGGAATTAAAGCAGTGACATTAGACTAACTAGTATTGATCAATTTCTCTACCATGACCCCCACATGAAGATTATATATGTGCTAGTCCTTGTTTCACCCTACATGTCAGCAGCATTTGGCACAATTAACACTCATCCTGCTGAAAAAAAAAAAAAACTTTCTGCAATTTTATTCAAAGATAACAAATATGCTTCTTTTTCTTTTAACTCACCAGTGGCTCCTTCTCTACTTTTACAAATGTTTCTGTTATATTTTTATACCTCTTAACAAATAGTGTGAGGGTTAATTTTAGGTTTGACTGAACTGAGAGATGCCTAAATGGCTGATGAAGCATTATTTCTGGGTGTGTCTGTGAGAGTGTTTCCCAAGGAGATTGATGTGTGAGTCAGTGGACTGAAAGAAGATCTATCTGCCTTCAATGTGGATAAACAGGCAGTAAGAAGGAAATTCACTCTCTCTTTGCTTTCTCTCTCCCTTCTAGAGCAAAAAACTTTTTCCTCCTGCATTTGAACATCAGGCTCCAGGTTCTTTGGCTTTTGGACACTGGAACTTGGTCCAGCAGCCTCCAGGGGCTCTCAGGCCTTCAGCCTCAGACTTGAGCAGCATAGAAGGCTTCCTTGGTTCTGAGCTACACTACCAGCTATGACCCACACTGGCTTTTCTAGTTCTCCTGTTTGCAGATGACCTGTTGTAGGACTTCTCTGCCTTTGTGATCTTGTCAGCCAATTCCCCCTACTAAATCTCCTTTCATATATCCTACTGGTTTTATTTCTCTGAGGAACCCTGACTAATACAGATTTAATGCACCAGGGAAAAGTCCTTGAATATCTAAATACCATTGGTATAATGAAAACTCACATATCAAGGTTGGACCTCATGTATCAACTTGCCTTCTCAATATTGCTACATGGGGTTTTTAATAGATTAAAAAACAATGTTTTATTTTGGAAAACAGAGGAGAAAATAATACCAGAAGAAAAACGTTTGGAAATTTCTGAAGCTATAAAATAGATAGAGTTAGATGGATAAAAGAACAGAAAAAGGAAGATCTACCTGAGGAGAAAGTTGGCAGGAATAAACAATACAGCTTCATCAGTCCCTCTACCAGAGGCTGGTAAAAACATGGATCAGTTGAGCGAGTGTGAATGGAAGTGTGTTAATATACAAGCCCTTTCAGTTCCTCACACATTGAGCAGTTGGCTTCACAATTCACTTCAAGAGGTTTATTCAGTTCAGTCTGTTCACTCAGCATAGTCGGAAGTTGTTAAGGCACATGCTTAAATGTGAAAAGCCAGTTAAAATAGGGGCAAAAATCTCTCCTATGTTTGGGATACCTCAACAAGTTTGGGGGAAGAAAAAAAAATTGACACAGAAGTTAAATATCATAATTCTGAGTCTTTTCTTTTAAAGCACAGCTTTACAGAGGTATAATTAATATACCATAATTCACTTGTTTGAAGCATACAATTCAACGGTTTTTAATGTATTTACTACAATCGAACTTTAAAACATTTTCATCACCCTGAGAAGAAACCACAAACATAAGCACTTTCCCTTCCTCCCCTCCCCCAGCCCTAGGCAATTCTCTTGTCTCTTTTGTAAGTGACTTCTTCCACTTAGCATAAAGTTTTTAAGGTTCATCCACATTGTAGCAGTATTTTATTCCTTTTTAAAAAGAAACGTTTACTAAAGTAATTATAGATTAATATATAGTTATAAGAAATAATACAGAGAGATCCCCTGTACATTTTATCAACTTTCCCCTAGTGGAAACATTTTGCAAAATTACAACGTAATACCAAAACTGTGATATTGACTTAGATCCAATCCAATGATCTTATTCAGATTTCTCCACTTTAACTTGTTTGTGTGTGTGTGTTTATTTTTATACAGTTACATTACATGTGTATGTTTTTGTATCCACTAACACAGTCAAGACTCTGAACTGTTCCATCTCCATGGGATCCCTCCTGTTGTCTTTTAACAACCACAGCAACATCCCTCCCATTTTCCTCTCTCCCATAACTCTAACCCCTGTAAGCCATTAGTCTGTTCCTCATTTCAGAATGTCATATGAATAAAAATATGCAATATGTAATCTTTTGGGTAGTCTTTTTTAAACACAACATAATTTGCTGGATGTTCAATGAAATTGTTGCATGCCTCAGTAGTTCATCATCTATATCTATATAGATATAGACATGAGACAGAGGAAGAGAGATTTATTTTGAGGAATTGGTTCACATGATAGTAAGGGCTGGCAAGTCTGAAATCCATAAGGCAGGCCAGCAGGCTAGAAACTCAGGCAAGATTTCTATGATATATCTTGAGACAGAATTCCTTCTTATCTGGGATTCTATTTCTATTTTTGCAATTAAGATCTTCAACTGATTGGATGAGGAACACCCAAATTATGGATGCCAATCTTCTTTATTTTAAGTCAACCAATCATAACATTAATCACATCTGCAAAATACCTTCCACAGCTACATTTAGACCAGTGTTCGACCGAACAACTGGGCACTAGAGCCTACCCAAGTTGCCATGTAGATTAACGATTACAGTACAGTTATACCAAATTTTGCTTACCCATTCATCAGTTAATCCACATTTGTGTTGTTTTTACATGTTGGCTATTATGAATAATATTACTATAAACATTTTAGACACTTTTTAAAAACAAAATTCACATTTTATTTAGATTGAAATAAACTATACAAATTTTATTTTATTCACCAAAATTAACAGCAATATTTTCCATGTTATTTCTGGATAAACCGCAAAACACTTATTTTTGTAGCTTTTCCAAGTTTTGCTTGCAAATCAAGACAAAGGAGTAAATAAAGTCATGGAAAAAGACAGAAGAAAAAGACAAGTCAGTTGTCCGTATCCACGGCCTCTGATTCTGTCTTAACCATGAAACGGAAATGTTCAACATACACCTGCTAAAAAGCTTATGAAGGTATAGGCTCAACAAAGGAATATAAACAACAATAACCAAATATGGCACAATGGCAGCCTCTTCCATTCGAACTTTAACTGTTACTTCTTCCTTTAAGTGCATTTGATAAAGACAAAACCTAAAATGAAATCCTTGTTTGGTGAGCTCACAAGCTTCTCTCTCTGGTAATTTCTTTTAACTGTCCATTACAGATTTTTAACAACATATTTAAAACTCCTAGTAGTCAAAGGTGAATTGTGGGCTTCATTTTGCAGACACTTTTTAATGTCAACATATATTTTCATTTCTCTTGTAATGAAATTCCTAGGAGTGGGAATGGCTGGGTCATGTGGTTTTCTGTTTAACAATTTGTGGAACTGCCAAACTGTTTTCCAAAGAGATTGTACTATTTTACATTCCCACCTGCAATGTGTGAGGGCTCCAATTTCTCCACATCTTCGACACATTCTTTATTACATGTATTTTTTATTATATCCATCCTAGTGGGTGTCAAGTGGCTTTTTACTGTGGCGTTAATTTGCAATGCCCTAATGACTAATGATATTGAGTATCATTGCATGTGGTTGTTTGCTATTCATGTATCTTCTTTGGAGAAATATATATGTAGATCTTTTGCTCATTTTTATTAGGTTATTTTTCTCATTGTTGAACTGTGAGATTTACTTATACATTCTAGAAACAGTTGCTTTTCAGATATATAATTTGTAAATATTTTCTTACATTCTGTGGGTTTTTTAAAAAAATTTTCTTAGTGTTGTCCTTTAAAATACAAAGCTTTTACCTCTGATGAATTTAAACTACCAATCTATTTTTTATTTGTGTTTTGGTTAAATATCTAAGAAATCATTATTTAACCCAAGGTCACTAAGATTTATTCTTAGATTCCTATATTTTCTTTTAAGGGAATAGTAATTCTTATGAGGCATTACCATATCCTATAAGACCTCCACCCATTCGAACACACATCATAGACAGCGAAGCAGAGAGCCATACACTATTACATTTAAAGATGTGGGAAAATCAAGAAATGAAGGAAACTACCCTGATTCTATCAGCTTTTTCGTTCTTTTACATAGAAATACAGGGGAGAAATAGACATCCAAGAACTAATTCTCTGTTCTTAAATTTCCTCAATCACCTAAAAGGTCTGGATGTGGGATTGATCCTAGAGGAATCACCCTGTGTAATTACATATAGTCTGGAACCAAAAGACACCAAAAGATACCAGAGAAAATGAAGCAATGGGATGGACTCAGGCAGCCATTCCCGATGGGCAGAGAGAGTCTGTGTTGTAAGGCTTATGAAAGCTTTTTCAGGGACTTGATTAACAAAGAATAGTGATAAAGAGCGTTACCTTGGTTCTAATTCTGGGTCTACCATTTCCAATTTACATAATGTTGGTTGGGCAAGTTATTTAGCCTGTCTGACTTGTTTTCCTTATTTAAAAATAGAAATAAAACTAGTAATTAATTATCTAACTCAGAAAAGTACTATGTAATAATTTATCCTAAGGTAAATTATTACATTAAGAATTTTTAATTTTCTAATACATTAAGAATTTTTTGTTAATGTAAAGAGGAATTGCCTTGATCTCATCCAAAGGCAGTGATGAATGATGGACAAAAATTGGTTTATCCTTATTAAGTGATTTAATGTCATAAGCTCTAAGAACAGTATTGTTGATCTTCTCTGTCTATATTACATTTCAAATTTGAATGTGCATTTTCTTATGTTACTATTTTAAATTATAGAAGCTATTTCTGTAGTTATAAATATATATTTAATTATAGAATATATATTTTATAACCAAATGTGGAAGCAGATTTTTGATGCAATTGAAGCAGTGTCCAACTGGAAGTTCAGGGTGAATTACCCAGTTGAAATCACTTAAAGGCTTGAACTTTACTTTTCTCATCTGTAAAACAAGGAGATTTGACTAGATAACCTCTGGGGTTCTTTAAATCTCTTCACTCATGGTTGTGAATAGCGTTTCCATATTTAAAGTGTCTTATTTAAATTGCTTGTTCTTCCTGGTCTAATGACACAGTCATGTAAAGCATATCTCTTCTTTTGTTATTCTAAATGCTGTCAGAATGCCTGTCAAGAATCATGGAGAGAGACAGGAACTGTCATTTACTAATACATTGTTTTATTGATGAAGAGTTTTACATTCAAGCAATACTTGAACTCCACATTACTTCATTGGTATATTTGTAGCTGAATTTACTTAACATTCTTGATCAGGCAAAATATACCCTCAGGATAGACAGTCTCAGCAAGGTTGTCAACAATGCTCTGTATCTCAAATCCATACGTGTACACAGAATTTTAATGAAAAACTTTGTTTATCCTTCTATATTCTATTCTTTATAAAAAGTAGCTAAAAAAAAAAAGCTTAATGATTGTAGGGAAATTTAGAAAAATAAATGGAAACCTCGAAAAGGAAAATCGAGGCCGGGCTCAGTGGCTCACTCCTGTAATCCCAGAACTCTGGGAGGTCAAGGCAGGAGGATTTGCTAGAGGCAGGGAGTTTGAGACCAGCCTGAGCAAAAGTGAGACTTTGTCTCTACTAAAAATAGAAAAATTAGCCAGGTGTCCTGGTTTGTGCCTGTAGTGCCAGGTACTCCAGAGGTGGAGGCAAGAGAATCGCTTGAGCCCGGGAGTTTGAGGTTGCAGTGAGCTATGATAACTGATTACGCCACGGCACTCTACCTAGGGCAACCAAGCAAGACTGTGTCTCCAAAAAAAAAAAAAGAAAGAAAGAAAATCAAGTTAAATTATCAAGTTTATTTATCACTTCATTTACCAATGAAGTCATGATGATACCTGGAAAGCAGGATTTAGTCAGACAACAAAACTAAACATGTCCTTGTTTTGGGTTTAATTTCTCCTATCTGCAAGGCTCCAATGGCCTTGAAGATTAAAAATTTGCAAAATTAAAAAGTTTCTATTATGTATTGACTCCAATTATCATTGGCAATATAAATAAAATTGTGAAAATAAACTAGAACAAATTGCTTAAAGGATCATTATGCAAATAAGTAACAAAAGTTCTCTTAGCAAGAACCTACTACTAAATCTGACTTATGCAACTGCAAAATTATTTAATATATAATACTTTATAAGTTCTAAAAATATCATCTTTCTTGGATCTATTTTGTATTGGTTCTTTCTTCGCTCACTGGGAAACTTCTTACTGAACCTTATCATTCTTTAAGAGCCAAGTCAAAACGTATCTTTTTGTAAGACTTTTTAAATCCCTTCCTTCTACCACTATTGGCGTAGGCCTATTTTGCTCCCAGTTTTCTGGTGATGTATATGTATAAATGTATTTTTCTGGTGGTGTATACATGTATTTTTTTATCTGGTGGTGTATATCTCTATTTTACTTTTATGTTATCTTACTTATTTTCTTCAAAGGTAAATACTCTGAATACATGATAAACTCTTTCAGGGCAGAGATTGAGTCTTCTGTTTTCTCATTGTTTCTTAGCTGCTTGGCACACAAAGTAACAGCACTCAATAAAGTTTACAGATATGAAGAGATGTGTACCTTCTTATAACTGGACAATTCTGCTCAATAAATGCTAATTGATAATTATGAGGTTGAGATTTCTAGAAATTTACAAACACTTTTATACTGGTGAAATTTTTTTGTGAAAATATAAATTAAATCAATGGGGCAGCCCATGCCCTAATAAGGGAACCAATCAATGGAGCTACAGCAGCTAAGGTTAATTTTTTTAACTATAGCATGATTTCTGAGGTTTTGGCTCCAATTTTTTTAAATAACTGCTTCTTATTCTGAGTGTTCATCACTAGTTTTAAGCAGTGTGTAGATACAGATCAGCCAAACAGGGGAAACATCAAATTACTGCCAGTTAAAAAGCCACTGCCTTGGAACTAAGATTGCTTTTTTAAAAGTGCTAATATCATTCACATTTTACAGGGGAGGAAACAGAAAGTTTACATAATTAGCCAATGCTACACACCTTCCAATGGAAGAACAAATTCAAACAACGTGAATTCCTTCCCATCATTTCACTATTCCACTTTTTATAAACTATAATGTATTTAACCAGTACATTAGGTTATTCTATTTCATTTTTGCTGTACAAAGGACAGAGCGAATAAGTTTACATATATCTTTGAATATATTTTTACTTCAGGGATGAAGAAGAATATCATGCAAATTTCGAATGTAAATAGGACTATATTGCAGTGTCTATTTATCAGACTCTATCAATACCAAATGTTATTTTTTAAAATTTTGACAGTTTTCTGGATGAAAAAATATATGATTATTTCATATTATAGAATGTATTCAATTATTGGTGAAATTGGAAATTTTATTGTATTTTATTTGCCTGTTTAACTCTAATGTGGATAAACTACTCTTGCTCTTGCAAATTATTCAATTTTATTTTTTGCAATTTATTGAAGTATAATTTGTATGCAATAAGCTGTGCTTATTTAAAATATACAATTCAATGTGTTTTAACAGAAATACATGCCTATGAAACCACCACTACAATCAAAAAAATTTCTATCACTCTTCTAAAGAATCCTCAGGCCTCTTTGCAATCTATCCTGCCATCCAGAAAATACTGATTTTGCTTATTTTTTTTATCCATTCATCTATTATTTTGATTGTATACACAAGGTATACATGTTTTAATATACATATACATAGTGAAATGATTACTACAGTCAAGCAAATTAACTTATCCATCACCATGATTCTGCTTTGTGACATTATTGATTAGTTACCATGTTTTAGAATTTTAAATAAAGAGAATCCTATGGAATACATAAATTTTAGATCTTAAAATTAATATTTTCCATCATATGTGGAAAGTTGATGGCCATTATTTTATCAAGTATGCATTCTGTCCACATCTCATTTCTACCTTCTGAGTTCCCAATTACATAAATGTTGTGTCACTTGATACTGTCCAGCAAAACTTCTGAGGTTCTGATCACTTCTCTTTAATTTTTCCCTCCTTTCAAACAGATTGAGAAACTTTTACTGATCTATTTTTAAGTGTGTTGATTCATTACTTTGCCATCTCCACTATATGGACTATGATTAGAAAGTTGCAAATTAGCTCTGTGTAGCATTATTTTTCGAGAGTACATTTCCCTCGTATCTGCCTCCTTTTCTTGGCAGGCTCCTTGGAAATCTCACCTCATGCATGTGTATGTTAGCTGTCGGCCTGGTTTTGGTCAGAGTTTATGCTTAGAATTTGGATCTCACTCCCTTGGCAATTGTCTAACTGACATTTCCCCATTAAATTTCCAGCAGTTTTTTGAGTCCTGAATGCTGATCTATGTCACCTTTAAAGCTGCAATTTTTCTGCCACTATTTTTTGTAGCTATAGTGGTGGTAGTTTGGCAGCATCATTAAGCCAGAATGTCACAAATTTTAAAGATATATATATATATATATATATATATATATAGTTTCAGTAACATTAATTTTACAAAAAATTCAATAATTACTATATCTAAAAATCTCTGGTCTCCCATCCTTATTATAAAAATATACTATTTAAAATAAAAAGTAAAATATAAAGAGAAGTATAGTTATATTATGATTTAAGTTATTCATTTCCAATTTTAACTTTTTTATATATTTTGATGTATTTCTTCTGAATTATTTTTCTTTAACTAAATAAATTTTGTCTGGTCATTCTTTATGTTTATTTGTTTGTTTGAGATAGAATCTCACTGTTTTGCCCATGCTGGCCTCAAACTCCTGGACTCAAGAGATCCTCCTGCATCAGCCTCTGGAATAGCTAAGATTACAGGTGCACACCACCACACCTGGCTTCAACTATTAATACATAAAGTTTTAAACATAGAGCTGAAGCTCACAGTCAAGAAAATCTGCTCTCTTGCTTTCAGAGTAACAACTAAGCTTTAATCCCACTAATGTTCCCACCCATATTTTATACATTATTACAAAAGTTACCTGAATGAAAACTTGTTTTTATAACTTAATATTATCCTTTTGGTATTTATTCATGTTGATTTATAGAATTGAATTTATTCACCTGAACACTGCATAGTATTCTAAGATATGAGTAGCATATAACTTACATTTCTGACATTCTATTCTTGGATGTTTGAGTTGGTTTGAAATTTTTTCAAATGTATACTGTATTACATTGAACTGTCTTATACATATCTCCTTGTTTATGAGCTAGAAATACTGTATGGTGTAGCATTTAAGTGTCTGGAACCAGAGAAGAAGTTTTTATATATTCTGAATACTTATCCTTTATCAGTTGTAGACTTGTTAGATATCCTCCCTATGGTTAATCATTTTAGCCTTTTTAATTTCTTAACACATATGGCCTATTACATGTTTTTTTGTTATTGTTATCATGTTTGTTGTAAATGTGCTCCAAAAGAATATGTACTTCATAATCGGTTTCATCTAATGAGACCAGCAGATGCTATGAGGGTAAGAGGAGAGTAATGCCAGGGAGTTCCTTTCTCACCACCTCTCTCACCAGCATTTCCTTTCTTTCTGGAATGAAGTTATATTAGTGGTTACAGAGCTTTCGCTACAGTCACAGCTCCTGTAAGGCACCCCTCAGTCACAGCTACAGCTCTTCCCAGGCACTTTTAAATTTTGAGGTTGAATTGGCTTTCACATTTGCTGATTTCTAGACACTGCAGTATCCTCATAGTACCACAAGGATAGTAGGTATCACAACTCTACAAATTAACCTCTTTTTAATTAAATTATTGAACATAATCTTTTTTCTTCTGGGACCCTGACAGATGCAATTTTCTTAGGATATCATATTACATTTATATTTGCATTTATGCCCATGAAACAAAATGATCTATAATTTTCCTTTCTTTTATTGTGCTTTTGTTGTATCACAGAATAAATTTAAAAATATTCTCACTTTTTCTACTTCTCAGAAGTGAACGTGTAAGATGGTAATTATTCTTCTCTGAATATTTATAATTTTTTATAATAATAAAGTTAATTGGGGCTGTGGTAGTAGGACTATGAACTACTAAGCCAAATGGATATTTAGCTGTTAGAATGTTCAAGTTTTCTGTTTCTTCTTGAGTCAGTTTTGGTAAGCTATAATTTTGGAGAAAATTCTCTATTCCATTGAAATTTTTAAATATATTAGCATATAGTTGGTCTTACTATACTCTTATTTTCAACGTAATATTTCATCATATTTAATGTTGCCCACTTTTTCCTTCCTATGATTATCCAATTTCTCCTTTCTTATCTGTTTCTTTTTCTCTCTCTTTTTGAAATCCCACATTATCTGTATTTATTTTGTTATTGTTTTTCTAACTTTGAGGCAGAAGCTTAGCTCATTAATGTTCAGTCTTACTTATTTTCCAATATATGCAATTCAGATTCTGAATTTCTTATGAAATGCAGTTTTATAGCCTATATAAGTGTTACTATATAGCATTATATACTAATTAGTTCAAATGTTTTCTAATTTACGAATTATTTTATTTAACCTATTTATTATTGAGGAATATATTTTCTAGTCCCTTTTTTTTACTTTGATTAAAAAAACACATAACTTGAGATGTACCCTCTTGGCAAATTTTTAAGTGTGCAATATTGTATTAACTTAAAGCCCAATGCTATACGGTAGATTTCCAGAACTTTTTCATCTTCCATAATTGAAACTTTATACCTATTCAACAACAACTTTTCTATCTTCCTGATCCAGCTCTTAGCAACCACCATGGTACTTGCTTCTGTGAGTTTAACTACTTTAGATACTTCACATAAGTAGAATCATGTTGTATTTATTCTTCTGTTACTGGCTTATTTCACCTAGCATAATGCACTAAAAGTTCTTCCATGCTGTCACAAGTGGCAAGATTTCCTTATTTTTAAGCCTGAGTAATATTCCATTGCAAGTATATACTACATTTTCTTTATCCATTCATCCATCGACAGATTTAGGTTGTTTCCATAACTTGAGTATTATGAATAATGCTGCGATGAATGTGGGAGTGCAGATTATCTCTTTGAAATCCTGATTTCACTTATTCTGGCTATACACTCAGTAGTATTGGTGATGGTTCTTTTTAAAATTTTTTTGAGATACCCCCATACTGTTTTCTACAGTGGCTGCACTGTTTTACATTCCTACCAACAGTGTACAAGTGTCCCAATTTCTTCATATCCTCACTATTACTTATTATCTTTTGCTTTTTTTTATAATAGCCATCTTAACCAGATGTGAATTGATAGCTCCCTGTGGTTTTGATTTGCATCTTCCTGATGATTAGTGATTTTTCATATACCTGTTGGCCATTTGTATGTCTTCTTTGAAGAAATGTCTATTCAAGTCCTTTGCCCAATTCTTAATCAGTTTATTTGTTGTTTTTGCTATTGAGTTGTAGGAGTTATATTTTGGATATTAACCTCTTATCAGAAATATGGCTTGCAAGTATTTTCTCCCATTCCATAGGTTGCCTTTTATTCTGTTGATTGCTTCCTTTCCTATAGGATAGTATAAACATTTTAACAATATTAAGTCTTCAGATACATACACACTGGATGTCTTTCCATTTATTTGTATCTTATTTAATTTTCTTCATCAATGTAATGTAGTTTTTACCTCTGTAGTTAGGTTTATTCCTAAGTGCTTTATTTTTGATATTATTATAAATGGATTATTTTAATTATAATTATATGTATAATTATATTATTAATTCCTTTTTGAGTGCTCATTGTTAGTGTACAGAAATTCAACTGATTATTGTATATAGATTTTGCATCTGATAATTTACTGAATTTGTTTATTAATATTAATAGTTTTTTATGGATTCCTAAGGGTTTTCTATTAATACATACAAAATCATGTCATATGCAAATAGAAAATTTTACTTCTTCCAGTCCTAGCTAGATGCCTTGTATAGCTCTTTCTTGCCTTATTGCTCTGGCTAGAACTTCCACTATGAGGTTGAAAAGAAGTAGTAAGAGTGGGCATACTTGCTTTGTTCTGGATCTTAGAGCAACAGATTTTAGTTTTTCACTATTGAGTAAAATGCTAGCTGTGGGCCTTCACACATGGCCTCTATTGTGTTAAGGTAATTTTCCTTCTATTCTAGTTTGCTGTGAGTTTTTATCTCGAAAAGATGTTGAATTCTGTCAACTGCCTTTTCTATATCTATTGAGATAAACACATGGTTTTTATTCTTTATTCTATTAATTTGGTGTATTACATTGTGTGATCTTTCTATGTTGAACCATTCTTGCATCCCAAGGATGAATCCCACTTGGTCATGGTGAATGGTTTTTTTTTTTAATAATGTTGATGAATACAGTTTTCCTATATTTTGGGATATTGCCCATAGTTGTTTTTTTTCTTCTTCTTGTTTGTAATGTTTGATAGAATTCACCAGAGAAGCCATCTAGCCCTGAGCTTTTCTTTTTTGAAGGTTTCTGATTTCTGATTAAAGCTGTTTACTGTCATAGTTCAATTCAGAGTTCCTTCCTATTTCTAAATAATGCAGCCCATGAACCCAATATATTTATAGGAATTTATCCATTGTTCTATGCTATCAAATGCATTGGCATATATTATTTATAGTTGCCTCTTACTATCTTTTTATTTCTGTGACATCAGTTGTAATGTTTATTGTTTTTGCTAATTTTATTAACTTAGTTTTCCCTCTTTTTTTGGTCTAGATAAAGGTTCAACAACTTTATGGATCTTTTCAAAAAACCCACTCAGTTTAGTTGATTTTTTCTATTGTTTTTCTGTTCTATATTTTTTAAATTTCTGCTCTAATCTTAGTTCCTTCTGCTAACTTCATGCTTGGAATGTTCTTTTTTTCTAGTTTCTTGAATTAGGTTGTTTATTTGAGATCATTTTTCTTTTTAATACAGGTGTTTATTAGTATGAACTTCCTTCTTAACATTGATTTTCTGTATCCCATAATTTTTGGTATGTGCATTTTCATTTTTGTTTGTCTCAAGGTATTTTCTAATTCATCCATTGATTATTCAAGAGTGAGTTGCTTAGTTTCCACATATATGTGAATTTTCTGGTTTTCCTTCTGCTATCAATTTCTATGTTCTTGTATAAATTTCTAGTTTCAAATCCCCTACAATTATTTTCTTGCTATCTATTTCTCCCTTCAGTCTGTCAATGTTTACTTCATATATTTGGGTATTCTAATATTTGTTGCATATATACTTATAATTATCATATATCTTGACTAATTTACACTTTTAACTTTATGTACTGTCCTTCTATTCTCTTGGGATCATTTTTTATTTAACATCTATTTTATCGAAGAATGGTCACCTATGCCCTCTTTTGTTTACCATTTACATAGAATGTCTTTTTCCATCTTTCACTCTCAGCCTATGTGTGTCTTTAAATCTAAATTACTGTCTTGTAGACAGCATATAGTTAGGCTTTGTTTTGTAATCCATTCTATGTCTGTGAATGGGCAGTTTAAGCTAGTTACATTTGAAGTAATTATTGACAGGGAATGATTCACCATTATCATTTTGTTAATTGATTTCTGACCATCTTGTAGCATTTTTTGTCTCTTTCCTCTATATCTTTCTTTGTATTTTATTGGGGTTTTTTGTAAATACATGTTTTAATATCTTTTGTTTTTTGTTTTTTGTTAATCTGGAAGTTACTTATATATTAATTCTCTAACATTTCAAAATTATACTAAGAAGAGTTTTTTAAAAAAATTTTGCTTGTATTTTATGTTTCAAATAAATGGTTTTCTATTTTGTCTATTTTGGTCAGCTCTCTCTTTCTTCTGTACTTCCCCATTTTCTTACCTTTTTAAATAAATGCTTAACTTCTATTTATTGAGTTTACTTGATCATTATTTGCTCTGATTCTTGAATTAAAGGCTAAGTTAATTTACTTTTGATCTTTTTTTCTTTTTCAATAAGTGAATATATTTCTATAAATTTCTCCCTCCAGACTCCTTTAACTAAATACCAGAGTTCTCATCCTAACGCTGTTATTGCATTCATTTAAAATTTTCAATTTCTATTTTCTTCTGTTCACAAATTATAAGAAAGTATATATTAAAATTAACTTATTATGGATTTTAAAAAATAAAATAAAATTTTGGTTTTTAATTTAATTGCATGTGGTAAGTGAATACAGCCAGCTTCTTTGTATCCATGAGCTCTGCACTGGAGGATTAAACCAACCACACACAGAAAATATTTAGAAAAAAACTTTTTTAAGATACAACAATAAAAAATAATAAAAATAAAAACAATACAGTATAATAACTATTTCTGTAGCATTTATATTATATCACCTATTATAATTAATCTTGAGACAATTTAGAGTATATTGGAAAATATACATAGTTTATATGCAAATACTAAGCTATTTCATACAAGGGACTTGAGCATTTACAGATTTTAGTACCTGTAGGGATTCTGGAACCAATCCCCTGCAGATATCAGGGGACAACTCTATTGCCTGCATAGTATTGATTTTATTGTAGTTGTGACATTCTTTGGGCCTATTACATGTTCAGTGTTATCAGTTTTTTATCGCATGTTCAATATTATGGATTATGTTTGGATATGACCAATGGGAAGAAAAATTCCATTGGCTTATGCTTGATAGAAGTTTATTTCTCTTTCACACAATAATTTGGAAATAAGCTATTATGAAAAAGTTGCTACATCAATTCCTCATAGATGCAGACCTCTTTAATATTTCACTCTACTATCTCCTAGTATACTATTTATCTTCATAAAAGATCAAGCTCCAAGACTAATAAAGGATTAAGGCATAAGAAAGGACACAAGGCTTGCACTAGTTGCCTCCTAAGGAATATTCCAAGAAACTTCCATGTGATAATTTGCTGAAAGATTTATCTCTAAAATACTAGACCTAAATCAAGTCTAGTATCTCCATGTGATGCTCAGTACTGTCCATATATCTAGAGTTTGGCTCTTTAAGTGATACATAAGCTAATAGGCAATTTATCTTCTCTATAATCACTCAAATATAATGGTTGAGTAAAAACAATGTATATGTAGTAAAAACTCCCATTCAAAAAATTAAAGGAGAACATTAAAACTTAGCAGTTATTGGGTTATCGCACTGATCTGTCACTCCATAAATTAATATAACTATATTAGAGACAGAAATGGTCCTAGGAGTTTTGCAGGGCTTTGCCCTGAAAGAATATGTGAATATGTTAGTTTGCATATCAAAAGCTGCTCCAACTCAGGAGGGCATCTCAAAGATCAGTAGCAGCTGCTTTCTGAGGTGACATTGTGGTCTTAACCCCGTGGTTCTCACCTGCTTTGAAGGACAAAGCAAGGTCTACATGGGATCACAGGATGAGAGCTGATCAACGGTGTCCGCCAAGAGACAGATACCTGCGCTAAAAACATTTAGCCCAAGGGACAGTTCCTGCTTGACTTCTGATGACCTGTAGCTATTTGCAATAACTAGATAAAGAAATATGGAGCCACTATATCTCTGTTTAACCTTTCTGTTAAGTAATAGCTTTATCTTAGAACTTAGAAGTTTGTCCTTGGAAGATTTTGTAACCAGAGTTAGTTAAGGGATCTATATAGGCCTTTTGAAAGACTTTTAACCCAAAATGAACTACCTGTTATTATGTAAATCTGTTACCCTTGGCAACCAATCTCTGTACCTATAAAAGCCCATGTGAAACTTTATTCTGGGCCTTATGATTCATGGGGATATTGTAGGGACCCCTGAGTACCCCGCTTTGCCTTTTATCTTTATAAATCTATGAAACTACACCTTCGTTTCTGTGTATTCTTTTATTTCTGTTATTTTCCATTTTCTATTATCTTCTTATCCTTTGAGACGACCCCTACCTAAGGGACTCGATTTTTTGCTGGAAGCGTAGCTAACTCCCCGCACTGACCAAAACTTAACTAAGTAAGAATCAGAAAGATTTCCTCTTATATGTCTTTGACACAGAGACATGGAACTCAAAACTGGGTGGGGGGGGCCCAGCTTGAAGACCAAGAGAGTTCTTGGCTTGTGCATGAAATAATTCAAGCACAAGCCCTATGTTGGAAATGAAAGCAACATATATTAAAGAAACAAACAGCAAACAGGCTACCCCATAGACAGAGTATCCTCTGTACATTGCTGGAGAAATTTATTTATGGCTATCTCTTGATTATATGCTATATAAGGCATGGAAGATTCATGGCTTTTCTAGGTAAAGGGTGGAGATTTCCAGGAATTGAGGGAAGAGGGGTTCCTCGTCGTTTCATATCATATAAGGTAACTTCTAGAGGTTGTCATGGTCATTGTTAACTGTCATGGCACTGGTGGGAGTTACTTTTAGTATGTTGATACATTATAAGCAGGGTATAAAGAACAAAAAGGTTGAGCATTTATTAAGGGACTCAAGAGTCCAGGGATGTGTTATGTGAATGGAAAATATTCAGAGTCAGAAAATCGTTTCACAAAATCGTTAGGATAGTTGATTATATTTGCATTGTAGACAACTGTCATTGAACTTATTGTTGTATATAATATTTATTTAGCCTATTTTACACACACAGGATTTTTTGGATTTTAATCATTATTACATGAATAAGAATGGAATAATTAGGCTAGATCTGAAATAAAAAATAAATAAACATATTTAACAGTTTAAAGTTATATAGTGAACTGATTAAACATCATACTAAACAAAAAGCATCAAAATTAATTCAAAATGGAGACACAGGTGGTAAAACTTTTTAAATTTTTATCTTTTGGAAAAATATTCCACAACTTGAACCACTAATTATTAAAATACAATATCTAAAAATGTTAATATCTATTGCATTTAGAGAAAATGTATAATGACTCATGGTTAGTTATTCAAACTTAACATTCTATAATTGCTCCAAAACACAAATTGTGAACAATTTAAAGTTTTCCTGCTTCACCAGCATTTAAAAGGCTGTATTTGTCTGTTTGCATAAACTTTCTTTAAGTCTCTGCAGTATTTATATACAGCATTTTAATTGTATGAATCAAAATATATTACCCATATATAGTGGATTTATCATAATAAATTAGTTTGGCCTTTCTGTACATGAACAAAGACACAACTGTAATTTAGGTTTATCAGAATGAAAAATTACTGGACTTTTTTATACTGTATACTAAATCCATTTTAATAATATAGGTATTTGAGAAAAATTTGGGGATTCCATTACTATGTTGCAGTTTTAAATGAAATCATATTTGAAATGAATTTTTAGGAAGGAAAACTAGATGCTTTTTAAACTGCATCATTGATCTTTACATGCAGGAATTTCTATAAGGCTACAGATGTGGTTAGCACTAACTTCAACTTAAAATGGCCTTCAAAGTTAGTAGATATAAAATTACCATGAAGGTGGAATAAGAATTTAACTATTGAGATATTAGCAGATTTAAAGTGTTCAGGACATGATTGTAATTTTGAAGTTCTTAAAATACATAAGTTCTACAACACTGTAGCCTATGTGGTTTCTTATATAGGCTTTCCATATAGACACACCATAATTTTTTCAACAATTAAAAATATTGTGATTTTGTAAGGGGAAAAACAAATAAAATTTCTTTCTAGTTTATAGATGATTTCCATTGGACCAAAAAGTTGGTTGCCTCATTTTTTGTAACCCTTTTATACTCAAAGCTTGGTATGTTATTTGGATAGAAAGATAACTGGGTTGTATGATATTTTGTGTTGAGATAAATTTTAGGAGATTCATAATATTTAAAAAGATTGTCAATTTCTTTATCTATTTCAATACATATGCTTAAAATAGCATATTTACAAGTTTAAAAATTACATCTATATTATTTTAATAGCAATTTATTTTTCCTGTTTTATTAGATTGATCAGATTATGTTTTCTTGACTTATTGCAGATTATTTCTAAACCAAAATAAAAATATCTTATTTGTTCTGAAATAACTTTTCAATACACTAAGATACATAATGTTTAGTTACAGTAAACAGTTGGCTAAAAACTAAATTTACATATTGTCCCATGTTTTGAGCACAGTAAAACATTTTGAAATTCCTTTTGATGCTGGAGAGATTGATAAGCTTAAATCTCTTAGATATTGAAGCAACTTCCATTTTGTTGCCAAGTTTTGCTTAAATAAAGAATGCTTGTCGAGAAACTAAGGTTGGGGGGAGAAAAATGGCGGAGTCAAGGCAGCCTCCTGGTTCCCTACCTCCAGAGAAAGAGATGTAGATCTCGGTCTGCTACACACGACCGGATCTCTCTCCTGCAAAAACAGCGAGGTGAATCGGTGGAGATTCAGCGGGGGGGACACACAAATCTGGAAAAAGAATAAGGCGAATGGGAGATTGGAATGCAAAACCTGGAAAGCGCGGACAGACAATAGAGAGTGGAGCGTGAGACGGCGGCGCCAGCCGGGTCAGTAAGTGCACCGGGATAAGTCCCTCACGAGACAGTCTTGCTTCCCCACAGACTTACAAGCCCACCGAGAGGCAGGGGCTTGTGTGAAGTGGATGTAGAATTGTGTCAGGAAACGTGGGTCTCAGCGGTGAGGGGACACGAGCTGGAAGCAACTTGAACTTCCCGGAGCTCCGTCAGGACTGCACCTGCCAGGGGAGGAGCCGGTCCGGGCTACCGCCGGAGGCAGTGAGGAGTCAAGAAGCTGGTCTCTGGCACCCGGCAGGTCTTGAATGGGGAGGTGATTACTGAGTAGAGGACTCTAACCTGGAAACTGCCGCTGGCGATTGGGACTGCTCAGGGTGGGCCAGTAGAAATGAGAGCTATTGCTGGTCTGGTGTGAGATTGGGGAGGGAGACATAAAGGAGACGGTGGGACACCCTGGTGTCCCGACTGACTCCCTGATTGGGTACCTCCCAGCCCCTGAGTGGCTCCCTGTGGAGCCAGAGCCCTGGGGGCGGGCCAACGCCAGCTCAGGGCCCACAGCAGGTCGCGGTATGGTGCAGATCGGCTTCTTTCCCTCAGCCTGGGAGCCCTCGCAACCAGCTCGGCCCTTCCAGGACTTAAAGTTAATCAGCCAGGCCCGATTAATTGAGCGGCGAATTCTGAGTGCCTCCCCAGCTGAGAGGGAACTCTGAGTGCCTCCTTCAGCCTGTGGAAGCTGAAGGCGTTGAGGTGTTGGGCAGACGGGTGAGCCAGCCCCTCCCCCTGGCCAGCATCGTTCCCACTGCCTGTGAGCTTGCAGCAGCGAGACATAAAACCCCTCTCCCCCTCTGCAACAAGAGCCAGTTCCTGGGGCCTTGGCACTGACCAATAGCTGACAACCCAGTGACTTTCCCTGCCAGACCGGTTCAGGTCATCCGGTAGGATTGCATTTCCACCTCCGGTCAACTACCAACAGAGAAACCGGCAACTAGGGAATAAAAACCCCAGCAAGGGACCAAAACAAGCTCCCGAAGTAACCCCTCCCATCAAGAGAACCC
>RJWJ010017058.1:0-33572 GCA_004363605.1 Indri indri
CACTGACCCGGCAGGTGTGGGAAGGGGGACTGAAGGCAAAATTCCCTGCCTGTAGACTTGTCTGGTGTCGCCTCACTGGTTCTCAGATTTTCTGCACCACTTTAGCCAAACACAGGGTACCAGGAAGGTGGAGGGTGTGGTGTTAGCCCTTAAGCGCCCACCATGGGGGCGGCAAACTTTAAAGGCAAAGTGGTCCCCTGAGTTCTTTCCCCATATAGGCTGCTGCGGTGTGCTGTTGGTACTAACGGCCCTGTCACAGCAGGCGTGGCTGGCTGGCTGGCCAGAGGACAGTGTGCAAACTGCAGATAGCCACCAAGGGCAGAGGGGGGCCTCCCAGGTGCCTTCGGCCTCACCCGCAGGAACTCTCAACAATGTGGCTGAATAAATAAAGGCGGGCCACTCCCCAGGGTGGCTGCTGGGCTGCCAAGTGACATCCACCCTGCTTCACAGTCCATCCTGCCCCTGCCAGGAGCACAGGGCCCACGTCCCTGCAGGGGCTCAGCTGGGGGCATAAGGACGCACAGAGACGTTGCGCACAGCGGACACCTTTCTGGAAAATGTGGGCAGGGGCCAGCCCTCCATCAAGGCACTGCCTCTTCTGAAGCACCCAAATTAGTACTGTTCATGCTGCTTAGACTAAAACCCACTTACTCTTATAGGCTTCCTTACGGCTAAGATATTGCATGGCTTACACCAATTGACCACAGCAGTTGGTAGGGTTTTCCTAAGGATTCTGACCTCAGAGAATGTTGCTGGGTATGAACTTCACGGGGGATAAAAATAACCTTATTAGACCACCTTCTGGCCTGTCTTTCACTTATAAGCTTCATTCTGAACATATCTTGTTGTCCAATACTACCTTGTTCTTCCCGAGACAGGTTTGGGGGATCTGGGCGTCTTCCTGGGCCCAGATATCCGAGTGGCCTTTGAATCCTCAGGGAGGATGCATCTCTGCACTGGGCATGGGGAGTGGGCTGACCTGCAACAGCGGGGCCACAACTAATCAGGCATAGCTGTTCAACCCGTGTACTCATTCCTCCATCCCACAGATGCTTACTGAAACCCGTTATGTACTGACACTGTGCTAAGCACTGGGCATATAGAAGTTAATCAGCATTTTTCCTGCCCTCAAAGAAAACACAGTACACAGAAGAATGGTACAGAATGCAATGGAACCGTGATAGAAGGATGTCCGGCATAGAGTAGAGCTCCAAAGGAGGTGGCCTGAGCCACGATGCCTGACTCTCACCTTTCCCCCGGGCTACATCTCTGATGAAATATTGGCAGATAACAAAAGGAAGTACCAGTTTCCAGGTCTGGAGGGCAGCGTACGAACAGAGGCACAGTTCTATGTGCTGAGATCAGGAAATGGGCGTAACCTTGCGTGGTTGGAACAGAGAAGGAGAAAGGTGGTAGGTGGGTGTGGGTGGGTGTGGGACCAACAGCAGGAATGGGAAACTGAGAGGGCTTGCGGTTTAAGGAGATGGCGAGGACGGGCAGCCCCCTTGGGTGACCACCTGACAGTCATCTCACTCCTCCATTTCTTTCTCACCCACATCATAGAGCAGCAAGCGCTTGCGGTGAGGCTGCGGCAATCACGGTTCCTCCATTCCTCTCGCCAATGAGTGGTTCCGACAGGGCACATAATGTGATTCTATCCAATGAGACATGAGTTATCCTGGAGGTCAACTGGAATGGATTTTCCCGGCTCTTTAAAAGAGCCGTTGAAAGAGGAACAGTCCCTTTTCCTGCCTTTTGATATTGCATCTTCACACATCATCTGGAAAGGCTGTGATTGTCTTAGATCCCAAAGGGGAACCAGTCAAAAAAATCAAGCCAATACCCTCAGGATGGAAAAATAAACAGATGGGAAGAACCTGGTTCCTTGATGCCACTGAATATACTAAATCCAGAACTACCTTGTTCCCACATGTGTTGGTAAGTAAAATAATAAAATGTCACGACCATTAAAGTTATTTTTAGTTCAGCCTTCCATTACCTGCAGCCAAAAGCATCCTAACTGGTATACAAAGGGAGGAAAAGGGGTGATGGCTCCAGCCAGGCGTGTTGAGTGTGAGAGTCCCTCGTGGTAAATAAATGCATAGCTATAGACAGTGAGCAGCTATCAGTGAGAAACTGGAGCTCCACATAGATGCAGACCTGACATCTGTGTAGAGGTGTCATTGGAAACCACAGGTGGCGAAAGGTGATACAGCCAACATGCTGCACTGAATGCCACTAAGGACAGAACCATGGTGTTGAACACGGCAGAGCAGTTGAAGGAGACCTGTTGGTTGGCCAGGGGTTGGTGGCCGTTGGCTCCTTAGTGCAGAGTATAGACATTGCATTGCAATGATTAAGGAGTCAGGGTGAGGGCCAGAGAGAAAATGATGCAGAAAAAGAATCCTACATTTTCAAAAGTCTGTCAGTGAAAGAAAGGAGAGAGCTTAAATGATAGCTTAAGAGAATAGCAGTTCTGGGGAAAGAGACTTTAAGGATGAAGCGATCTGAGCATGCACATAGGCAGGGACAGAACCCAGGGGAGATCGTGTGTGTTAAAGGGAAGGGAGACACAGCTCAGCGGTAGGAGCATGACAGATGGAGGGACAGCTTCTCCTCGGAGCTCGAGGGAGAGCGGAGAGTCGGCAGACCTGGAGAAAGACTGCGAGATGCAGAGGAAAGAGGGTGCCGGGCATGTTAGCACACGTGATCACAGCTGGTCCCCCAACACCCGGTACACTGGGGGCTGCCATTGTCTCCACGTTAGAGGGGAAGAGCCTGAGTGTGGGGAAGGCCCCCACTGGGAAATCGCAGCTCTCGTGCGGAACCAAGCTCTGTCCGGCTCTGAATCCTGTCCCCTTTCATCATACAGCATCAGGGCAGTTGACTCCTTCCTGGGAACACAGAAGTGGGGAAGGGCAGAGAATTCCTGTGCAACATTTTAAAATACAGAGTCCCAGACTCTACGTCCTTAATGCTCTGATGCTGTTGGCCTGTAAATCTGGACTGTTAAAATCCCCTACTTTGGGAGCCACTGGTGTAGAGAATGAAAGAATCAATGAACACTGATTCCTAGAAGACCCTGACTATGCTCCCTTTAAACCTGAAACCTTATTTGTGTCCTGTGCAGAAAGGGAGAGAAGAAGGAGAGAAAGGAAGAGGCAGAAATACCTGTCCTTTGTCTCATCCACCTTCACCACTCCGTTATGTTGCCTGAGGAACCCAGATGTCCTTGTCCCCAGGCTTTAGATCTAAGAATGGACTATATTCCAGTCCCAAATCTAATTGGTCTTGTCCTCGGGAACAGGTACTCTCTCTCCTTCAACACTCATCCCATAGCTGCTTCTCAGCTAATTGTTAGGAAAAATTTTATATGCATCCCTGTCTACACTTCTTTAATCTCCTTTGACCACAGAGTAGAGGAGACAGGGCATCTACCGTGGGGACAAGCATACCCCAATTCTCCCTCCTGCAGATGGCTGTGAACTTGGCATAACAAGTGTTCACGAGTCCACCTCCAGCAAGAACACCCACGGTAAGTTCTAGAGGGCTAGGAGTCCACTTGCTCAAGGCTTCTTGGGTGAGGCTCTGGGTCATGGTCCTCAAATTTGGCTCAGAATAAATCTCTTTAAAATTAAAAATAAAAAGTTCCAGAGGGCTTGAGTAGAATGGCATTATACAAGCATGTGTGCATATACAAATCGGTGTGTGTGACTTGAGCTAAATATCGTGTGCAAATGTGCAACTGGATGGACGAAACACTGTGAGATTCTAAGGCTGCGGTCCCCAACCCTGGGCCAAAGACTGGTACCAGTCAGTGGCATGTTGGGAACTGCGCTTCACAGCAGAAGGTGAGCGGCGGGCAAGGGAGCAAAGTTTCAACTGTATTTACAGCCACTCCCCATCGCTCGCATCACCGCCTGAGCTCCGCCCCCTGTCAGATCAGTGGCGGCATTAGTTGCAGGAAAACAAGCTCAGGGCTTCCACTGATTCTGCATCATGGTGAGTCGTATAATTATTTCATTACATATTACAATGTAATAATCATAGAAATAAATTGCATGATAAATGTCATGCCCTTAAATCATCCGGAAACCATCCCCCCATCTCCACCCGCCAGTAGATGGAAAAACTGTCTTCCATGAAACTGGTCCCTGGTGCCAAAAAGGTCGGGGACTGCTGCTCTAAGGGAGAGGTGGCTTCACCTCCCAAGCACTCAACAGGTTGTAAGCTGGATCCCAGCAAGTTGAAAGCCCAGTCGTGGACCGGCAAAGTGAAAAAAGAAGCATTTTTATTATGATTATTTCTCTACATCATCGTCATCGTCATTATTACTGCTCTTCACCTCCCGGCTTTCATCTGCCGTGGAAAATCAACACAAGGGCTACATTCTGAGTTATCATCATCCTTGTTCTCAAAAAGAACGCAAAAAAAAAAAAAAAAGAAAACCCTTCGCTTTGCCGTCTGTCAGCCCAAAAAGCACGAGGAGCCCGGGACTGTACCTTCTTCCACCTCGTATGTCTGCCCGGCCCCGTATATTTTACATGCCTGCACAATGCGTTTTATGAGACATATAAAAGCCAGACGGGAATTATCTCCTTCCCGTGTACGGGCTGTCTCTTTTTGGGGAGAGATAACAGAGACCTATTTCATTTTGCTGCTTGCTACTGGAGGCGCTGCCATAAATTGAGAAAAGAAGCTCTTTTTGAAAAATGCTTTCTTTGACCCCATTGTCACTGGGAAACCGCAGTGAGAGAAATACCATTCTCTGTAGGATCTCAGTTTAGGGCAGAGCAAGTGGCGGGGAGGCGCGGCTCTTTCCTGCTCTTATGTTCTCTCTTCCCCCTCCCTCCGCGTTTGTTCAGAAGTGAAGGTCTCTCGCAGCCAAGAGGACACGACAAACGCAGCAAGCGAAGTCCTGGCTCATCTGAACACCACCACCCCGCCCTCGTCCCGCTCCAGGCAGACGGGGTGCAGACCTCCATGGGAACGCATTCGCTCCCACCAATATTTCATTATCGGGTCGTATGCAGCCCAGTCCACGCCTGGGTGAGCCTAGAAATTAAACTGTACTTTCACCTCTAAAGAATGTTGTCCCCGCCGGTGCTGAAGGGGAGAGATTGCCAGGCCACTGGGTTGTCGAGTGATGAGTGGAGAGAGCCGTGTCTTCCGGATGCAGGAGCCTCTGTTGGCTCTGGCCGGGAGGTCAGTTCACACTCCACCGTGCTGGAGCGGTGCGGGCTCGCGCAGAGCGCACAGGCACCCTCCCCTTGCAGAAGGGACACCTGCAGACCCCCTGTGGCGCTTGGAATTTCTTCTTGTAAGACTCATTTCTTTGTATTCCTTGCTGCCCTTTCTAGGCAACCTGTGTTAAAATCCAAATACTCAGTCCGTTCTACCCTCCACCTATCTAGTTAGTTATCCATGTTGTCTCTGATCACATAGTGTGGGTGAATTTATCAAGAGCTTCCCTTTCTAATGGAAACCATTCAAAACTGTTCGATGACCTTGCATATTTGAAGAGGCTCGGTGAATGCTATCCAAAAAAACAAATGCAAACAAACAAAAAATGAGATAGAAAACACATTGAGTTAGCATCCTGGTTTTGCTGAGACTGATCGTATCCACGGAGCATCGTTCTTGCGCCTGGTGGACCATGCGGTGTGAGGAGAAGGATGTGAGGGTGGAGGTGGGGTGGGGGGAAGGGGCTACTGCCCCCCCCCCGTGAGCCAGCCAGAGCCAGAGAGGACTGGGAAGGAGCAAAGGGGACAGGACCTGAAAGTTCTTTTCAAAATCTAAGTGTGATTATATCACTCCTCTGCTCAAAATCTACCAATGGCTTTCGAATACTTAGAATCCGATCCCAGGCCCACCGTGGTTTGGTTCCTGGCAACTCCCTTCCCTCCTCTTCCTCCCTTCTCCCCTCGTTCACTGTACTCCAGCCTCATGAGCCTTTTCAATGTGACTAGAACCCTCCAAGCAAGAGCCTGTCTCAGGAACGGTGGCAGAGATACATCGGAGCAGACACACCAGTGCTAATCCCATCTTCCATGACGGCTTCTGGGCAGGAAGAATTCACACCAGGAAGTACCAGGGCTGTCTTGAGAACACTGGGGACTGGATGGTAAATTTTAGACATCTGACCATCTGGGAAGGGTATCAGGATCAATGCCCACCAGCATGTGTTTCTGGAGCCTTCATTCATTCCATCTATCTCCAGCTCTGACGTAGGATCCCTGGGGGACTCTGAGACGTGTATGCGTGACAAAGGATCTGCTCTCAGCTTTACCAGAATATTAAGACTTAAGCATATGAGATCTTAAAGAGAAAAATAGATGCATTTGACATGTTTTAGAACCGATCGTGAGAGATGCAAGTGCTTAAGAAGAGAAGAGTTTAGTTTTCCCTGGGAAGTCAGGAAGGGATTAATGGAAGATTAATAACTGAAGATGATCCATTAAATATGGGTAGGATTTAAAGAGGTAAAGAAATATCTAGAATGTTCTTATGAAATCAGGTATATTTGCTTGATCTGCCCCATTTCACAGATGAGAGAGAGGACACCAAGCAGAAAGGCAGACCTGAAGCTGCGTCATGACCTGGAAATCTGAGGACTTATCCATCTTGTTTACTGCAGGGGGTCTGGTCCTCTGTCTTACTTACTCCCTGGGGAGGAACCTCTCACATGGAAGCCACACACACATTTTCACACAGCAGAGGACAGGATAAGTCTCCTCTTTCTCTAACTCTGGGGAAGAGAATTTGCAGTTGATTTGCTAGCTTTCTGTGCTAGAGAAGAAGAGACAGCAGTATGAATGACCCTAAGATATAAGCTACTATGTCCAAGACAAGGTCCTGGGGTCAGCTCTCCTCTGCCCATACATCAGAAAGCAGGATTTTCCATCCTTCCCGGATGTGTCATGATTGTTTCATCAGACACTCAGGACCATCAAGGCCACCTCTTGTTCTTGCCCACAAAAGCCTTAGAGCCACAAGTGGTTAATGGGGAAAAACGTTTTTAATCCTTTACTTTGGGAATGCTGATGGAAAGCTTTAGAAGGCTGATACTGCGGTGAGCTTACAGGGGTGTCTCAAGGGATGTGTGTGTATACGATATTCATCCCTGCTTTTATGAATGAACACTGCTATGTCAGGTGGTTATAAGGAAGGAATGAATCTAGTTAATCATAGAGTTTTCATTTGATCAGGTTTTATAATGAGATTTTGGTCATGGACTCTGTATTTCTCTGTATGTTAACAGACAAATACAGAGTTAGACGATGGGTATTGGTATAAAGATAATAGATAGGTAGATGGAAGATAGATGGCTCGTAGCCAGATTTATGCATTCAGCATCTCAACTCTGTTTAATAGAAGCCAGTCTGTGCTTTCTGAGCAATCATACATGCAGACACAAACCACTGCAGTGGATGCCGAAAAGACGTCGTGTCCCACCTGAATGCAGATAAGGTCTGTAGTCCGCAGAAACCCCAGAGATCCGTGTCCACAGAGGACAGACAGCTACTGTTGCATCCTTGGGTGCAGAGTTCTTGGCCAAAGATCTGAGCATGCTGAGCTTCTTAGAGGCCACAGCTGCTGGAGGCCAGGATCTCATTAAACAGGCCCTGCCAACATCTTAAAAGGCAGGACTCTGTGGCCTCCTGCCTTGGGGGATGCTGTGATTCTGAGTGTTTATTGACAGAAGCCAGGTATCTCTGCTCACACCTACTCTGGCTTCCTCAGATCTCCTGGCCAGTGTCCACCAGCCGGAAGGGAAACAGCTCAGTTTCTAAGCTCTGAAAAGCCGCATGGGGTAATGAAAACCCAAGGCTTTCTCAAAGCCGGCTGGGATTGTGGCTCTTATCCCTCCCATCCCTTGTAAAGATCATGAAGGGGAAGGAAATGGGGAGAAAGGCAGGAAGAACAAACTGCTAAGCCAGCTGAAGAATTTGGCCAGTGGCTAGCAAAGAGAAGAGAATGCTTTAGAAGAAGGGGGATTTATTCACGGACACCTGTCGGAGACTGTCATTCCCCTGGCTGAACTATAGTCTGAATTTTACTATGACATAAATCAGTTCCTCCTGGACTTAATAACTCTTCTTTATAGTTTCTTCCCACTCATAAATAAACCTCATTCCATATGTATACACCGCAAAAGGCCCACTTGATTTGCGGCACTGTTCCTCGGAAAAGGTAGGTGCCAGCGCCATATTGTAAAGGGACTTACCTGTGGTCACCCCTTCAGAGAGAGCACTGGGGCAATGTCAACCTCAAAGAAGAAGGTTCCTTTATGAAATGTGCCCACTGGAAGCACACGGTAAGTCTGTCTGCCAAAGGTAGAGAAGACAGTGGAGAAATGATGTTTCCTCTTAAAGAGCCAGGAGCGACTTTCCGGATAGTTTC
Organism: Indri indri; assembly: GCA_004363605.1. Classification (NCBI taxonomy): domain Eukaryota; kingdom Metazoa; phylum Chordata; class Mammalia; order Primates; family Indriidae; genus Indri; species Indri indri. The sequence goes on from RJWJ010017058.1 coordinate 8,404, forward strand.
AAGTGCGGCAGAGCTGGAGGCCCAGATGCAAAGGCCTTTATGCCTCTCCTTGCTGGGGGCAATGTCGAGCGTGGGCGCCATGCACCTGGCCCCTTTTGCCAGCAAATGTATGAGGTTGCAGAGTCCAAGGAGGTGGGCCAGCTACCCACGGCCAGAGCCTACGGGGTGATCTGGAACGCTGCTACCAACAGGAGGACTTAAACTCGGAGAGTCACTTATCTGTCCCATCATAGGGCTCTGCAAGGGGCCGTGATCCTCAGCATTCCAGCTTGTGACACCGCATCTTGGTTGGATTTTGGGACACCAGCTCCCATTCTCCCCTGATGTAGCAAGACAGCAAAATCCATATGCATTACAATATTCTCAGGGTTTTGTACTTTCTCAGAAAGTCCTCCATAAATATTCAAATTCTAAAAATGTAGTTGGAAAGGACGTTAGCAACCATCTTGTCCAATATCCTACCCGAGGAAGTAAACACCTCCACATCAACCATCACAGATGGGTACTGGGGCCTTCCTCTTTCTCTTAGCATGAGAATCGTAAAGAGATTCAGATGTTATTTCAACTGCGATGCTTCAACTTTGAAATAAATTTCAACTATGTTTGTTTAAACTATATTTTGAAATTTTATTAAGATTTGTGAACACTCTGTGAGAATTCATACTTTCAGCAGAAAATATATCAATAAAGTATTCAATGACATAGAGCGTGCATCTTGAAATATGCCAAGTACTGTAATTACAAAAAAAATCAAGCAAGTAAAAAATGTAAGACAAATTCTGTAACCACCTAAGATAAGAGCACTGAAAGTCCAAAATCTGTGTTCACGCATACACACACACAAACCAGATAATAATAAGTGTTGGCAAGGACGTGGAGAAGTTGGAAACCACATACATTAAATGTAAAATGGTTCAGCCTCTGGAAAAAAGTCTGGCGGTTCCTCAAGAAGTTAAACATAGAATTACCATATGGTTCAACAATTCCACCCGTTGGATATAACCAAAAGAATTGAAAACAGGTACTCAGACAAATGTATCTACACACACCTTCATAGCAGCACTATCCAAAATAGCAATAAAGGGTGGAAATAGCCCAAATGTTCATCAACAGATGAACAGATAAACAAACAGCAGTATATACATATAGTGAGACATTTCAGCCATAAAAAGAATGAAGGACTGATATATACTACAACGTGGATAGACGTCAAAAACATCATGCTAAGTAAAAGAAGCCAGACAAAACGTAATATATTATGCAATTCCATTTCTATAAAATATCCAGAAAAGGGAAATCCACAGAATCAGAAAGCAGATTGGTGGTTGCCAGGGTGAGGGGAGAATGAGGAGCAAATGCGTAATGGGGATGCAGCTTCCTTTTTGGGGTGATAAAAATGTTTTTGAACTAAGCAGAGGTGGTGGTTGGACATGGTGATTGTACAACATGTCCCTAAATTGTTCACTTTATAATCTTAATTTTATATTCTGTAAATGTCACCTCCATTTTAAAACATTTTTTAAAAAGATCTATATTCAAGTCCCAGGTCTAAGAGTAATCTTCCATGTGTCTTTGAGCAAGTTGCTTCACTTCTCTGGGCCTAAGTTTTTCCACCTACATGTAACCCAGGTAAAGCTGATGTGCCTTGTGGCCAGTCTCAGTACCATGTCATATCTGCAATCACCAGAAGACTGATAGCCCATAAGAACTGATCAACACGTTAGTATTAATATATTTCTAAGTTAAAACAATCCCTTGAAACCATAGCTAAGAAATTCTATCTTCTACAATCCAACAAAATGCCTGTTTCAAAGAAAAATATCCTCTTTTCCCACCCCCAACACACAAGATCACTAGCAGACACCAAACAAGGCTAAGACTCAAAAATGATCCACCATATGCTTTTGTAAATAAAGTGTTATTGAAACATAGCCACACCCACTTGTTGATGTATTCTCTATGGCTGCTCTCACGCTATCATGGCTGAGTTGAGGAGTTGCAACTATGGCCCACAAAGCCTAAAATATTGTAATATTTGGCCATTTACATAAAGAGTTTACCAACCCCTGTTATAGATTAAACTAATAAGAAATTGTCAGTAAAACAAGAATTCCCAGATAATATAATAAAACAACAAAATTACATAAAAAGTGAGATTGAAGCCCTAAAGGGAGGAAAAAAAAAAACTTGGAACAAAAACATTATTTGTAACCAATAAATAAATTTGAAAAGCTAGGAACACAACAGCCCTCACTGGAAACCAAATGACTTCCATAGAAAAGTAGTTTAGATAATCATTGTGAATGTAGATGACCAAAAAATTAAATTAAATTAAATTTTAAAAAGAAAGACAGAGCGACTGTATGGGCAAATGTCATTTAAATCAAGAACTCTCACCCCTTAATGGGTTTTAATCTCCCTTTCTCAACTTAGCAGAATCTTTTAGGACAAGCTCTCACCTGTGGTGATGACTAAATTATTTGAAGTTCAGAGATTCTTCCCCTTTAACATCAGAGATTTTTTTTCTTCCATTAAATTCTAGTAAAATCGAATTAAATTTATTTTAAAATAGAATCTGTTATATAACTCTGTGTCCCTAAAAATACAGCCCAGCCCACCTCTTTATCTGAATATTCTTATAGAAAGTTGTCTGGAGTGATTTTCACCTAGTTATAATGATGATTACTGCTGGGTGATTTTTACTGTCATCTCTGTATTTCACTATATTGTTTAAAACTTAAATCGCTCACTTTTTAACAAATAAAGGGTAATTTTTCTTTAAAAAGAAGACTCAAAGCAAATATGCTAAGATGTTATTTTTTGGGATGGTGCCATACGGATGGTGGTCACCTTCCTCCTTTGTATATTTTTAAATGTCTCTTAAAGAATACTTTAAATAATATTTTTATTGATTCGTGTTCTTGAAATTGCCCACAATACCTAGCATAAGCATGGCATATAATCCATGTTCATTAAAAATTTTATTGATTTTTTTCCTCCTAAAATGTCCCAGGGATTGTTCACTGTTCTCAATGACAATGAAAGTTTAAAATATTCTTGACACAAAGTTGTTTATAATTTATTTTATACCTCATTAATCGCGGTAGAAATACAATGGAATCTCTTTGGAATAACAAGAGAGAAGGCAGTTTAAATAAGGTGCAGGTGCCCCAGAGCTTTTCATGTGATGACAAACTGCAATATCTGAGTCATCTCCACCCATTTTTCACTCGGTCCTCCTTGCCACGGAGAGCTGCCATGCCCAACCTGGTCCCTTAAATTCTCAAAACGTCCGATCAAACTTAGCCCTGGCAGCTCTGGTTTCTCCCATTCCTTTCTCCATCTTTTCTGGAGCTGTTGACCTCTTCTCACTCTCTTGAGCAGCACTTTAGCTGTGCTAATGAACACAACTCGGGCTTTCTAGAACTTGCAATTCTTTTTACCAGTTACCTGGATCCACGCAGCAGAAAGACGATCCTGTTAGTGCAGAGAAAAGAGGAGAACTGTGGACTCTCAGAAATAAGAGCTGAGGGTCTCCAACTGTTCTTCCAGCTCTAAATTTTAGCTGTGACTATGCCGTCCCTGAAGGAGATGGCGATTTATGAAAATCACTAAGAAACAATACACGAGATCTATAATGAAGTGTTTGAAGGAGTACGCCGTTTGCTCAGCGAAGGAGGTGGTTTCTCGAGTGGGCTGGATTAGTTGGGGAAAGCAGCCTGGAGAAGCTGGGGCTTATACTCAGCCCAAAAAGACGGTAAGATTTACTTGCACGAGGGGAGGAAGGAGGAAGGGCTTCCCCAGTGAGAAATGCCATTAACAAGGCGCAGAGATGGACTTGAACTTGTCAGTCTTGGGATCCGGGAGTGGAAAACCCATGACTGTGGGGAGAACAGAAAAGGCGTGTTGAACAGGTGAAGCAAGAGAAAATCGTGAACTCGTGCACGTAGTCCCGTGTGGGACTACGATTTTAGTAAGTATTCAGGAAAACGTACTCATGGATGGCGTCCTACCTGCACTGGGCCACAGGTCGTTTTCTGGAAGGTTTTGTCCTCTCCCCATCTTCTGCTGCCTGAGGGCCTCTGCCCATCTCGTGGCCACTGTGCCAGTCCTGGCCTCCCAGTGTTATCCCACAAGGACGGGGAGTGGGTGCTGGAGTGGACAGCAACAGCATGGGCATGTCTGGTTCGAGCAAGGAAGCCCCACGGAGTGGAAAGAAAAGGAGAAGAAATAAGCTCTTCTCTTTTCTCCAACCCTTTCCCTGTACCTTGGAGCCTCCACTTGTTGCCAGAAGACTCCAGCATCACCAGACAGTGCCATGTGGGGATACAGCCATCCACCCTGAAGCCCAGTGGCTCTCCGGGGCTCTAGTTTGCCTGTCAAATTGCCTGCACTCAACTTCCCTCGAATGTCCCACAGGATTCCATGTCAAGCTCAGCGTGGCCAAAACGGAGCCCATCTTCCTCCTCGTCACCTACTCCTGCTCTGGTGTATGTTTTCTCGCCACCGTCCCTGGTCATCCAACGTGGTCCGCTGCTTCTCCTGCACGTTCCACGTCCAGGCGCCTGTCGGGTTATGGAATTCCATCTCCAGAGCCTCTCTCGATGCTCTTCCCTCCTGTTCACTCCCGTTGTCATTGCCCATTTCTGCCCTGTGGTACCTCCCTGGCAGCCGCCTTCTAACTGTTCTCTCTGCCGTCACCCTCTCTCCAACCCCCTCACCCCTTCCTTGGTGCTGCGGCTGGGGTTGCCTTTCTGATGCCGCAGGCTGATCATGTCCCATCTCAGCTTTAAAAACCTATGTGGATCCCCACGGCCTGTGGCCACATGTCCAGATTCCTCAGTCTACTCCATCAGGTCCTCTGAATTCTGCCTCTATGCACTGTTTTGGCCTCACCCCTCATTTCTCCCCCTCATTTTCCGTGTTTAAGAACAAACACACCATTTCATCTATTTCCTTTGCCTTTGCTGGTGGTGTTCCATCAGCCACGATGTGTGCCCTGTAACTCTTCCATAGCTCTTCCTACCAAGATATTTCTTTTCCTCCCAGACTCCGTTCAAAGATCGCATCCTCCTCTTGAAACCACACTGGATCACCCCAGCCGGAATATACCTAAAACACAGTAAACCACGATGTATTTTGGTGAGGGAATGAATGATTCAACCAATCAATGAATAAAGAGATGAATAAAAGATGGGTTTCTCGCCTGTCTTTGAGGTATCCTCTTGCATTCCAAACCATCGCTTCTCGCCCGGGCTGAGCTTCCCCAGAGCCTGCCTGTTCTGATCGATCCACAACATCTACTAAAGTATGAATGATGCACCAGTTAAATTTAGGATTGGACTAGTTTTTGTTGCAGGCACTTTGGCTCAGGGCATGTAAGATCAACTCTAGGTTGGGCTTCAGCGCTGTGCTCTGAGCCCTCAGCTTGACATTCCAGGTACGAGGAAACACTAGCAAGTTCAAAGGCAGACCAAGCCTGAATGCAATATTTAGAAGGCGTCTCTGAGACTATGCTCCTGGACCAAAATGCTTAATACACCCGGCAAATCCCTTGGCTCTCCATAATGGGCAGGTGCAGGGAGATGTTCCAGCATGGAGTGAGCTTCATGAATTCCTGGGCTTTCTGTTCCCTCCCACCTAACCTGGCCTGCAGGCTTGGAGGGCTCAGGGGACTCTGACCTTAGCATCCCTGCCCCAAATTCCCACCTTTAAAGTTCCATGCTTCCTCGGAGCCCATGCTGTGAATTAGCACATACCCCAAGTGACAATTATATCATTGTCAGGACTGCCATCCTCTGAAAGAACTCTTTACCCTGATTGTAGGAAGACCCCACCACCCCTAGGGAAATGCGTAGAAGACAAAGTGTTTGAGCCGGGGCATGGAGACTATAACCGAGTGCAGAGGACTCCTCCGTGGGCACCCTGGGAGCAAGCTGGGAGTGGTGAGGACGCCCAAGGAAGGGTGGGGCAGAGAGGAAAGGAGAAAAGAATGGGAGGAGATCTGCACAGACGCTGGTGGGGTCCCATGTCTGTAAAAACCTTTCACAGCTTGTAAAGTAATTTTTAATGTGTTATCAATCTTTTGATCCCCATAACATCGCTATGGGTTACAGAGAGCAGTTATAATGTGTCTTCATTTTACAGATGGAGAAACTGAGGCTTGATGAGGTCTGGAGACTCACTCGGGGTCAAAAAGTTAGTCAGAGGCTAATCTGGGGCTTCAACCCCATCTTCTGACCTCTAGTTAAGTGGTCTTAGTACCACCCCTCCGGGTGTCTGAAGCATCTTTTCAGCAGCAAGCCACCTCCCAGAAAATTTATCCTCAAATCTAGCACACAACTGGCTTTTCACAATGATCCCCAAGTAGGGGGACCCACGGGAGATCTCTGGGGTCCTAAGGACCTGGGGACCCACTTTCTGGTCCACTTGCTGGCCTCTCAATTGCCAAGACCTCAAACATGCTCAAGATATGATTAATTTTACTAATCCTTGTGGACATCCGTCATCCAAAAACTATCCTCCGGTATCTCTACGCCAGCAAGCACCCCATGCCTAAATCAGCGCAGGGTGATCATGACCATGGCTGTGGCAAGCGCCTGCCCGCTCCCCCTGCGGCCATATTTAACTATTCAAAATGATCCTCCTCTGGCATGCGACAGTAACTCAGACCGAGCAGGTCCATCACTCACAGGGGGGTGGGCCCAGCCTCTGGGTTTCGTATATCTCTTGCCAGAGCCAGCATTTCTTCCCCAAGCTCTCACTCATCCTCTGCACAATTTATTTCTCCAGAGCGCCCTTCATACACATCAGCACTGCTGCCTTTTCCCGGAGAGTCAATCACAGATGCCAGGAGAAAGGGAAGTTTCCTTAGGGGAGATTTAAAGAGCAGCTCAGACTCCAGGCTAGGGGGTGAGAGTGGAGAGAAAAGGGGTGGCGCTGGAGCAAGGGAAGACCAGGCTTGGACCTTGAGAAGGGACCAGGTCGGCGTGGGCAGAGAAGGAAGATGAAGCTGGGCATGGGGAGGAGAGAGCAGAGAGCTGCCATCGCAGCCCCCCTCCCTGCACCAGGTGCAGTCTGCCCACGCTCTTGAGTTTCTAGAGGCTTTAACTCACGTTCTGTTGCCCAGTGGTGGGAACCTACTTGATATCTCTCCCAGGGCTGCCAAATACAACGAACTCTGGGAAGGCCCTTACTAATTACAGTTGGGGTTAAAGGGACTCAACTAATAACATCCTTTTTCTTTTTCTTTTTTTTTTTTTTGCACCACCCTCCCCCTGGCCCTGCCAATAATATCCCTTTCTGCCACCTGAATTCAGAACTGAGACGGAGGCTCAGGAGTTAGACAGATGAAGACGTGTACAAACAATGTCGTGGCTACCAGTAATGGCAAGGCTGGAGACTGTGTCTTACGCAGCTTAGTCTAGTGGCCTTGACTTCACTCTACCCTTGATGTGAATTATCCACCACCCAGCCGCGGATGGCTCTGGAAGTCACGCCTGCCCCTACAAGACATCCTGGAAGGAGGAACGGAAAATAGCTGCTTCCTGCGGGTCAGAGGCAGGAGCAGATCCACCCAAGTTCGACCACCCCTTCTCTCAAACTCAGCCACCAGAGAAGTCAGAGAGGCCCAGAGAGCTCCTCCAGGATGCTCCTTCCCTGGAAGAGGACCAGTAGAGAGTACACGTGCTGTCCCCTAACACCTCACATTTGTAGTGTCCTTTACAGATTATAAAACTGCAGCACACTTGGGAAAGGGGTCTTTATAACAACCTTCTAAGTGACTCAGATGATGATTTCCATACTCACTCCATCAACGAGAAAAATGAGACTCAATGTGGGAGGTGAGGAGACCCCCATCATCCTGTCGGTCCATGGCAGAGCTGGAAAGCAAACCAAACTGATTTCTGACAAGTATTTGAAATGAGGTTTCAAAAAATATCCCCGACAGGTCAGGGGAGACACTCTTGCAGCCAGAGTTGTCAGTGACTCCAGGAGAGGTGAACAGGTGGATGGACTGAGCAGGGTGGGCAGGGAAGCTCGGAGGCAAGTACTATAATTTCATCTAGCAAGAACTTACTGAGTTCCTACTGCATGCCGAACACGGTGCTGCACACTGGGGATGGGGCTGTGAGCAGGCAGACGTGATCCCTGCCTTGTAGAGCTGGGGTGGAGTAGGGACGTGTCTAGGATTCAAGAGCCCCGTTGGGCAGGGAAGCAGATGCAGAGGTAAAGTACGCGCAGCTTGGGATACGCAGAGATGCCGCTGGGCTCACATCCCAAGAGGTGACTCAAGACGCAGCCTCAGTGCCAACTGAAACAGGCTTTGGGTGCAGGATTTGAGAAGCCAGATGCCATTGATTAAAGGAGTTGGACCTTGGGTGCCCACTAAACTGTGGTAGCCTCCATGGCTAGAAAAAGATAAAGCTCCCTGCTCTGTCATTGCGTTATTTCTTTCCTTTTGCGTTTCCTTTTCTGTCTTTCACTTGTTTTGTTTTTCTCTGGGTCCCCAAATAAAGTTCTTTCTCATAAACCCCAAATTTGTGTAAGATGAACCAAAATAAAGGGAATGTGCATACACTCAGGCAAGGACTATTGGAAAAGGATTGCAAAGCAAGAGACGGCATTGCCTAGACCCAGACCCTGCAGACCCTACTGAGGAAGGGCTGGCAGAGTCAGGCGAACAGTGTGATAAAAAAAAACCCACAGGAGGGAGATCTAGACAGCTCCCATGTTTTGAATTCCCTTTGTTTGTTTGAAAACCCATATAAACCCAGAGAACTAGAAAATACGTTCTTCTTTACTGGGCAGCCCAGGTCTTCCACTGTCGGGTTTGCTAAGAAGGAAACAATGATCAGCGGCTGGGAGCTCTCCTCTTCTGTCCGGACTGTAGAGTGGTCTCTACCAGCATCTGCCACTCCTGCGCCATCTTGGGGGTCTGCCCTCTACTGGTGGAGCCTTGTTCCTTACTCATGTTTCTCTAGAGATACGTGGTTTCCCCAGAGTGCAGGAAAGAGCCTAAGTACGATGATGGTCTTCCAGCCCTGGCACTAGGCATCGCATCCTGCATCTGTCTTACGGGTAACGGGCCAGTAGCGAGAGCAAGGCAAGGTTCAGCCCATGCTCAATGCAGAGGGTGATTTGGAACAGGTCTTTGATGTCTTTTCAAAGACTAATATTAATTACTCTTTTCAACACTTCCCAATTTGCCTGGAAATCTGACTCAGTCTTGATAATGATCATCAGTGGCTCCTGTTACTCTTGTATCTCACAGCTGGTTGGGCTTCTTTTCCCCCCCATAAGAGGTTTAATTTATGTCCATAAATGCAGCCACTCTAAGAGTACGAATCAATGAACAGTTTTCTAGCATCAGTGTCTTATATAAATACCATGTGTAGTGAATCAGGCACCGATTTCCCTAAAGAGAGTCTCTCTCTAGACGCCCATTATAATTAGCCTCCTGCCTTTGCTATCAATTAATCAAAACCCAGCTATTATTTTATATTTAATTTCTTCAACACATTTATTGAGGTGTAATTGACACGCAGTAAACTGCACATACTTAAGTGAACACTCTGATAAGATTGGTATGGGGTACGCCCATGAAACAGGCACCGCCATGGAGATAATGAGCACAAACATCACGCCCCCAGATTTTTCTCATGCGACTTTTTCGCCTTCTTGCTCCTCCTCACTCCACCCCTCCCACCATCCCCAAGGAACACACGGTCTGCTTTCTATTGTTATAGATTAGATTCTACATTCCAATCTATATTTTATACAGATGGGATCATACCTTACATGCTTTTTTTTGGTCTGGTGTTTTCATTAGCATGTAGCTGAGCAACATTCCACTATGTGATATACTGCAATTGGATTATTCCTTCACCTATTGATGGACACGTAGACAGGTGTCATTGTGGGGGCCATTACAAATATTGCTATGGACATCTGTGCATAAGTCTTTGTATGGACATATATTTGACTTTCTTATGGGGAAATACCTAAGAGAAAAACGGCTAGACATTATGACATATGTATGGATTTTTTGTTAACCTGCCCACTGTTTTCCAAAGAAATTTTGCCATTTTATATGTTCCCAACAGCAATGTGTGAGAGTTCCAATCGTCCCACATGCTCCCCAACATGTGGCGAGAGTCGTCTGTTTAAGCGACTCTCATTGTAATGGATGTGTAGTGGTATTTTATTTTGGTTTTAACTTGTAGTTAGTATGTAGTGTTGGTAGATGTATAATGGACTCTCATTGTGTTTTTAATTTGCATTTCCCTAATGATTAATATCGTTCAGCAACTTGGCAGTTGCTTTTTTTCCTATCGGTATATCTCTTTGGTAAAGTGTCTGTTCAAATCTCTTAACAATTTTTAAAAATTTTTCTATTCGTTTTCTTATTATTAAGTTTGGAGAGTACTTTATATATTCTGAATACAAGTCCTTTATCAGATATAAACTTCGTAAACATTTTCTCCCAGTTGGTGGCTTGCCTTTTTATTCTCTTAATTGAGTCTTGCAAATAACATAAATTTTTAATTTTGATGAAGTCCAATTTATTAATTTGTTATTTTACAGTTCAGGCTTTTGGTGTCATACCTAAGATATCATTGCTTAACCCTAAGTCAGAAAGACTTTCCCAAGGTTTTCTCCCAGAAGTTTAACATTTTTAGGGTTTATATTTAGGTTTATAATCCATTTTGACTTAATTTGTTAATATGGTAAGAGGTATGGATCAAAGTTTGTTTTCCTGCATATGAACATTCAAATGTTCCAGCACTACGTGTTGACAAGATTATTCTTTTGCTATGGAATAGACTGTAACTTTATTTAAAAAATCATCAGTTCATATATGTACGGGTCTATTTCTAGACTTTCTTATTTTGTCCAATTGAACTATTCGCCTAGCTTTACACCAATACCACATTGTTGTGATTACTGCAGCTTTACAATAAATCTTGAAGTCAGATAGTGTTAGTCTTTCAAGTTTTCCAAAGTCGTTTTCACTATTCTAGATACTTTGCATCTCCATATGAATTTTAGACTTGGATTTTCAATTTCTATCTAAAAACTTGCTGGGATTTTTATCGGAATTACATTGAATCTAAAGATCAATTTGGGGAGAGATGGCACCTTAATGCTATTGATCTGCCAATTTATAAACAATACATATCTCTCCACTTACTTAAAACTTACTTGTGGGTTAGATGTATTTCCTGAAGACAGCAGATACTTGGCTTGTGTGTATTTATCCATTCGGCCAGCCCAGGGGCCTCTCTGACTTCTCTGACCGCCCAAGAAGAGTAGTCTCTTTGAGCTTCCTTAATGTGGCCTCCCTGCTCCCTGGAGCAAGCAGTGTTTTACTCACCTTCCCCCCTTTCCTTCCTCTTCCGTGCTCAGGGGGCTACGTCTGCTCATGCCGGCTCACAAACAAAGATTCCTGGGTGAGTTGAAAGTCTCCCAGACCCACTTAGCAAGCTGTGCTTCCTGGTACAGGAGTGTATGCACCTGGAGCACAGATGGCATCCACTTTATATGCCAAAAAATGTCCTACGTGCTTGCAGTGGCTTTCCCTATTGTCCTGGCCCATTGATTGACCGGGAATTCCTTGAAAGTAGAAGTTGCTTTGCTCCTTTTTGTAGCCTCACGGAGGATTCTCACTCAAGGCCTGGCTCATGGTCCACGATCCTTGTTGAATGGCCTCGGCAGCATCCTACCTGGCGGGGGAGTCTGGTAGTTCTCCTCTTCCTTACCTCCATACATGAGTTGCCATTAATTCAATCTTGGCCTTTCTACCTCCAGGGCCCTGACGGTTTTTGTCATTCACTGGTTTCCCTTTGCTTTAGCCTCCTTCCTCCCTCCCCAGAGGCGGAGGTGGGTGCATCTGTTTCCATGATTTCCCATCTCGGATGGCAATCAGTGTTCCACCAGATGCGGCTTCCCATATCCTTGATTTTATCTTAATAAATAATCCACCATATTTAGTAGAAATCATGGCATCTTTGTTTAGGGATTAGGACTGGAGATATATTTAAACTGCACTGAGCACTGGTAATCCTGAAAGGGCTGAAGCAATTCCGATTGCACGATGGGGCCACAGCGGTTAGTGCACTCACTCAACTGCAGTTGTTATTAAAGCAGCTGTCTGTGCGCAGCACACAGCAGATAAGCAGCGATCAGTATGCACGTGCACAAGTGCACACAGGCTCACTCTGGCATGCATGGGTGCATGCAAACACATGTGCCTGCACACTCCAAATGCATGAACTCATATGATTATGCTTTCAAGTCTATGCAAATTCATATAAGCCTGCACATGCACCGGCATATGTGAGACATGTCTGCTCATGCAAATGTAAGCACATATATCCATTTGTGGAATTTTGCAAATGAACATGGAGGCATGTCTATGTACATACACCCAAGTGACCACCTCCCTACAATTTTGGTGGTACAAATATGCAAACAAACAGCTGCTCTGCAGCCCTCTGGCAGAGCATACAATGCTGGGGATGTAAGTCACTGGGCTCCACATGGACGGTTTGCAAGAAGCTCTGAGTGTCTTATGGATGCTTCTTCCTGCTTTTGCGGACAGTGGTCTCTATCTCCTGGGTGTTTTAACAGAGTCTTCCTTGACCACCTTATGATGCCAGGAATTACTTGAAAACCCTACTAGAACCTGATCAATTCAGCTTCCCTTTGCCCCAGGAGCTAAGACACCACTAACACCATTAAAGCACCTGAGCTGGCTTCCCACAGTCTGCTATATGACCACTGCCCCAACCGCTAGTGGCTTTGATGTTTCATTCATTCATTCATTCATTCATTCATTCTCTCAACAGGTATTTATTGAGCTCCTGCTGGCCATCCAGACCTGGGCAATGAGTTGAATAGGATACAGGTGCCTTTAAGACTTATTTCTTTCCAGATCTTGCGGGAATACAAGGCCTACATACACAAATAGGTTATGTAAGAGTGAAAGACAGTTACATTATGGTACAATAATGTTAAGGGCCCAGATGACCAGGTGTGAGGGGTCCCTGAGACCACGTTTGGATATTCACTAGGAGTGTGCATGTAATTGTGCTCATAGCTAATATTCATTATGATGACGTAGTAAGAATACACAGCTGGATCATAGGGAAAAAGGCACGGGCAGTCTGGAAGAATCCACATGTGGGCTTCCTTATGCTCTCTCCTGTCCTCAACAACAAAATTGCAGCAACATGTCTGTGATGTTTCTGCCCAGGGCAGCCCCATAGAGACTCGGTGCCAAGGCTGTTATTATGGCTGGTCACGTAGGCCCAATCTGCCTAGCATGTCCCAAAACTCCAGCCTCTCGGAAGGAAAGCAGGTGTTCCGCATAAACACAGTACAGGCACGGCGAGCCGCCCTGTCATTTAGAGGATGTATTGTATCAGTACAGGGTACTATTTACCTGCCACTTTCCCAGAGGCCAGCTGAGAACCTTGCAAGAGGCCTCTCTACCGAGAGCAGTGTCAGGCCTGCTCCGTTAGCTCTTCTCTGCACAGAGCAGGAAGGAAAGGTGAATAGTACTAGAAAGAAACATGCCAGCATGAGCCGGGGAGCTTACTGGAGCAGGGGGCTCTTGAACTGGGTCTTGAAGGATGGTTGCCTTTGAGCAGGCAGTGAGGACTGGACATGGAGAATAATTCAGCAGTTCGGCTCAAAGGGAAAACAAGCAGGGAGAGGGGACCAGGAAGGACAGGCTTCTCGACCCGTGCATCAAAAATTAATGTGCTATTTGCTATGAGCTAGAAACTCTACTAGGTGCTGGGAATTTAGATCCAGTCCTTAAAAAACTGTAAACCAAGAGGGGAAATAGATAAGTAGCCCAGAAATTTTAGTAGCAGCATCAGAGGAGAAGAACCCAGGCGCATCTTAGGAAGTTCTTCAACGTTCAAAGCTGGCTGAGACCTGAGGAATGAGTGAGGAGTTTGCCTGGTGAAGACGGACGAGAGGGAGAACATTGTTCTGAGATTGCATGTGCAGAGACCGAGAGGTGAGAGAGAACACAGTGAGCCCAACGATCTGCACCAAATTATTGCTCCTGCCCTACAAGTGTGTTTTTTGTATGTTCATTTTGTTTTGTTGCTATAATAAAATTCCAACTAGCAGGGCAGGTTCACATTCATTTAAGTAGCTGCATATATTGTTGAATGTCCATCAGATATGTAACCATAGCAGGTCTTTGAATAACATCCTTTCATTTGCCATTTTGTTATAATGTTGATGACATAAAAAAAAATCAGTCTGTGCCAGTGTGAGTTCGCACATTCTCCACATGCCTGAATGGGTCTTTGTCTGGGTACTCCAGTTTCCTCCTGCACCCCAAAGATGTGCACAAGAGATGAAATTGGTGTGTCTGTGTGGTCCCAGGCTGAGTGCGTGGGGCGGTGTGTGTGAGTGCATCCCGCCATGGGATGGCGTCCTGTCCAGGGGCAGTTCCTTCCTAGCACCCTGAGCTGCTGGGATAGGCTCCACCCTCAACCCTGAACTGGAATAAGCAGGTTGGAAAATGAAATGGATGAATGATTACAAATTATTGAAAAAATAAAAACTCATAAACTGTATGATGATCATACAAATGCACAGCAGTAGACAGTGCAGGATGAAAGCAGTCGGCAAACCCACCCGATCTGAACTGTGCGGTGGGAGGAGGTTCTGCTTGCAGATTTCATTTGCAAACATTTATTCCTTGATTCGACCCATCACCACTACAACTATCATCACTCACTGATTCACCAACAATTGGGTAAATAATTGTGTTACTCGTTTTTATTAATCTTTCTGAAATGTATGTATAGCTCACATTCATCTCAATGTTTACTGTTAGAAGTATCTTGGGTCTTCATTTAGAAGTCTGGTGATGTGTCTGTGACCAGAAATATGCCGGAGGAACTTAACTCCTGTTTACATCAATTAGCCTCGGGTAAAATTGATTTCATCGTCTTTTGTTTCTCTTAAAGTCACAGTTTCCAAGAACCTATGAACGTTGTTAAGTGGGGACTTCCTGTATTTTATAGGAAAGACACCAGAGTAATAAAGGTTAAGAGACTTTAACCTTATCCTTGGTCTTATCCTTGGTTCTTTCTTTCTATAACTCACACCTAAAATATCAGCAAATCCTGCTGTCTGCACTCCCAAACATACCCCCAGTCACACTTGTTCTCACCATCTTCACTGTTATCACTAGAGTCCAGGTCACCAACATCTCCTGCCTCACTGCCTTTCCTAGAGCAGCAGGAGTGTTCCCTTTAAAACATAAATCAGATCATATTTCTGTCCTGCCTGAAAACTTGCAAATGCTTACCATTACATTTGGTATAAAGTCCACACTGCTCACCAAGGCCTAACACCCAGTGATCTGGCCCCTGTCTACTACCCTGCACCCTCAGGGATCATGCTCCCCTCCATTTACTGGGCTACATTCACCCTGGCCTTCTGTCTGTCTCTGGAACACATCAAGCTCATTCGTGCCCCAGGGCCTTTGCACATGCTGTTCCCTCTGCCTAGATCTCTTTTTTTCCCAGGTCACCAGGTCCCTGGCTCCTTCTGATGCTGCAGGTCCCTGCTGAGAAGTAGAGCTCTCCCAGCTTCTCTCTCTCAACCACCCCTCACCACCCCATCCACCTCTATGACTTATTGTTTGGCTATCCACTGCTATTTTCTTTTTTGTTTGTTTGTTTTTTGAGACAAGGCGTCTCTCTATTGCCCAGGCTAGAGTACAGTGGTGTCATCATAGCTCACTGCAACCTCAAACTACTGGGCTCAAGCAATCTTCCTGCCTCAGCCTCCCGACTAGCTGGGACTACAGGTGGGCATCACCACACCCAACTAATTTTTCTATTTTTTTCTAGAGTTGGTGGGGGGGGGGTCTCACTCTTGCTCAGGCTGGTCTTGAACTCCTGGCCTCAAGTGATCCTCCTGCCTCAGCCTCCCAAAGCACTGGGATTTTTTAGTTGTCTGTTTCCCCTCAACTACAAAGGGAATTCTCTGATGCCAGAGTTCTTGTCTAGCTTGCTCAGCCAGCACTTAGACATATGCCTGGGATCGTGCTCAACAAATACATGACTGAATGAATGGAGTGCCACTTGGCTAGTAAGTGGCTGGATTGGAGCATTAACAGAGAGCCCTGGACCCTCTCTTCTGTGTTGGGACACAGGACATTCAAATCCCTCCAGCAGAGGATTGAAGGGGAAATGTGTGGGGGATGTGTCACAGTGCAGAGACCTGGGCAGCAGTGGACAGAAGGACCGTGGACCCTGAGGAGGCCTATGGCATATTCGCCAGGGCAGGACAGAAATCTGTGGCTGGTCCATACAAGGGAGCCCAGATGGGCAAACTGAGCCGAGAGCCTGAAGAGGAAGGAGACAGGTGGTAGGGGGAGTCCAGGCAGGCAGGCGGAAAGATCATGCGGGCTAACAGGGCATTCTTATTGACAGGGGAGGAGCTAAGCAATGAGGGAAATGGAGGCAGACAGACAATGTCGGGGGTGCAGCCAGGCGCTAACTGCTAGTCTGGACTTTGGGGTCAGAACTCTCCTTCCTGGGAGGATTGGCAAGAGAGAGGCAGTTCTAATCCTGGAGGAACTGGGACACCCACCAGAGTGGCAATTCAGAAACCCCCATCTGCAGGGCATATAGTTGGTGGATTATGGACATGGTCAAAGATGGGGTGCTTGGGCTGGGACAGGGGGCAGGGTGTGAGGAACACAGATGGACTTGATAGGGACCCGCTCCTTTCATCCGCTGGGGAAGGCCAAGGTTGGGTGCAGAGGCCAGGGCAGCAGGAGCCGGTGCGTTGTAGTCAAGTGGCCACAGCTGTAGCTGTGAGGAGACGGAGCAGCCAGAACAGGAAGCCAGAAGGCCATGAAACCATAGAGCTAAACACAAAGTCGGCCTCATTCACACTTCCGCTAGGGGCCAGGCCTGAATGGACTTCTCTGGAACCAGCAAGAACAGACGCTGGAATAGAACTTTGGAAGCAGATCTCTTTAGCAGGAGAGAGAGCCGTGCCTGCATCCCTTCCCACCAACACCCGGCCTCACTGAAACCAGGAGCTCAGGAACCACAGCAGCCTAAAATGCGTTCCACTCCGTCTCTGCTCCCAGAGTGTGCAGGAGCTAAGATGATGCTCTGTTGCGGCAAACCATAAGCCCTCTCCAGCTCCAGAGGGCCAAATGGGGTGAAGGAGGGAGGAGAGAGAGGTCCCAGGGCCTAGGAATATGATGGAAAAGCCCTGCCTGTTTGCTTCTCTGGGGCCCGCGTGGGCGCGCGTCCACCCTACTCACTGATAGGGATTAGCACTGCTCTGTTTGCATAGATGCAAGTCCCCAGCAGATGGTGAATCAGACCTTGATGTCTCTGTGTGCGCTTTGTACATTTTACTTGTTGGTAATGAATTTACAAATCCTTTAAGTACGGAAAACAGAGCCTTCCCACGAGCTGAACAGATGGGAGAAAAGGCTTTCTATAGGCTTTTCAAAGTGGCCCTTTTTTTCACCCCCTCCTGGCTTAATATCTCTCTCTATGTCTACAAATGCTTTATTAGCTGGGGGTGAGAGAGAACCTTCCCTGCCTTTGTTTCTTTGGTTCCCTGGAAAATACGAGGCAGGGCTGTCCCAGCCAGGAACCCATTAGCAAGATGGCATTGGACCCTGGCCAAGAACCTTGGACATCTTACGTCCCAGAGTGCAGCGTATCTCCTGGAGAGAAGGCAGGAAGGAGAACCTCTTAGAAAGCTGCTCCTGACTTCCCAGGCAGGGAAAGAGGCCCAGAGCTTCCTTCTGAGCAGCTGGAGTGGGGAGGATTGAATGGGTTCTAGTTGTGAGCCTATGGTGGACAGCATTTATGGCCCCAATGTTTTACCTCTTCCTGATCCATACCCTTTGCCATGTGACTTGGCAGTGCACACCCACCTCAGAAGGGGTCCCCTACCCTGCCCCTTGACTCTGGACTCGGCCATGTGACTTGCTTTAGCCAAGGGAATGTCAGCAGAACTGAAGCAAGCAAAGGATTGGTGATGATGGTTCATTTTATGTGTCAACTTGACTGAGCTAGGGGATGCCCAGATAGCTGGCAAAACATTATTTCTGGGTGGACTGGGAGGGTGTTTCTAGAGGGATTAACATTCAAATTGGCAGACTGAGTAAAGCAGATTGCCCTACCTAATGCAGGTGTGCATCACCCAATCCACTGAGGGCCCAAAGAGGACAAAAAGGTACAAGAGGGGTGTGTTTTCTCTCTGCTTGAGCTGGAACATCCATCTTCTCCTGCCCTCAGACTTCAGTGCTCCTGGTTCTCAGGCCTCTGGACTCAGACTGGGACTTACACCATTGACTCCCTGGCTCTCAGGCCTTGGGTTTGGACTGAAACTGCACCACCAGTTTCCCTGGGTCTGCAGCTTGCAGATTGCAGGCCATGGGACTTCTTGGCCTTCATAATCACGTGAGCCCATGCCTAAAAATAAGTCTCTTTCTGTATGTCTATGTATATCCTACTGGTTTTGTTTCTCTGGAGAACCCTGACTCATAGGGCTTTATATGGACTCACCCACTGAAGCGTGTTTTCTTGCTCCATGAGAAGGACGTGTCTGCACAAGCTTGCTGACCCCAGGAAGAGAAGGAGACACATGGAACTGAGCCAATCCCCTGGCAACTAGACACGGGGTCCCGACAGGCAAATCGGGTGGCCCATGACCAAGAGTGTGGGTGATGGGTTTCCTCCCTCCAGCTCCCAGCACTCATCTAGCAGAAAATATAATGACACAAATGGCTATGATTTCCTGAATTTATACTAAACAAAGGGGTAATGATTATACTAATCTCATAGATTAACAAACATCTCATAGATTAACATTGTTGTCACTTGGCATTGTCCCTGCTGTCTCTTCTCCTCTTCTCATAAGGACACCAGTCATATTGGATTAAGGGCCCACCCTGTTCCATTATGACCTCATCTTAACTAATTCCATCTGCAATGACCCTATTTCCAAATAAGGTCACCTTCTGAGGTACAGAAGGCTAGGACTTCAACATATCTTTTGGGGGGACGTGATTCAACTCCTAACAATAACCAATCTATGAGCTCTCATGGACCTCCCAGGTGATCTCTCTACCCAATCTATCCTCTTCAGGGACATCACCCCCTGGTAATCCCTGGAGGAATAGGAAGAATGAGGAGACCACAGCTCTATAACCCTGGAACCTCATACCACCTCTTCCATCAATTTGTGCCCACGGGATTTTGCTGTAGCTCCGCTATGTGCATCGGAGTTGTTCTCCTGCCGCAGCAGGGGTGTTTTACATGGCTCTATCCATCCACCGCTCCCTAGGTCCCCTGTAACCACCCATGACCTGCATCTCTAGAATGATGGCCAGACAGCTGACCCCATGAAGGGGGGTTTGCATGGCAAGAGCCTACAAGAAGATGCAACCTTTGTTCTGGCGGCATAATGTGCTGTTTCCTTTGCCTGGCAGGAACCTCAGACCTACTTAAATTAGAAAACCTCCCCAGACACCATGCATGCAAAAGTAAGAATATTATGTAAAACTTCTAACTGCCCTGAAGTGGACAATGGGTACGTGGTGGGGAAAAGAAGGGAGAGGACAGAATTGAAGGAGGTCCCAAGGAGAGAGGTTGGGGCGGAAGGTGGGAGGGGGAAGGATGAACCCTGCAAAGAAAGAAATAGCACCCTAGGTAAATATCAGTGGAAAACTCTTCAGAGGCCGATCTTGGGCGAATGGGATGAGGGAGAGTCAATGACAGGTGTCCATAACAGGGCAGGGGCAGGCGCAGTGACACCCATGACGATGGCAGGGAGAAATACCACTAGCTTCCGCACCTGGAGCCCCACTGTCTGAAACACAGCTTTGCTTCATGGTCTTTGCAGGGAAAGGCCATGGTAAGAGCAGCTAAGTAGTCAGTTCCAAAAATTTTGCAGATTGTGGCATGTCAAAATGGCCCTGTCCCCAGGCAGATCACCGCCAGGGAACTCATAGTATTCTCAACCGAGAGACGCATTCAGGAAGAGTCAACTTTAACACGTATTGAGGAGATAGCACTGGCTTGGGGGCTGCACAGTCCTAGGTCTACACCACCAGCCTGAGCCTCCCTGGCCTCATCTGTGAAATGGGAACATGTGATGACCTCAAAAGTCTCTTCCAAACTCAGTGATCCTGCATTAGGCCCCAGGGATAGAAACCGAGAAGAAATTTCCTTCTAGTGCTTTTTCCAACCTACTACCTCATTTGCCTCCTTCTGTCAAACCTCCCACCTTGCTGCACCAACTGTGGCTTTCTCGTTAGAGCTCCATCCTCCTAAATGCCTCCATGGCCAGCCATTGATTTCCTAAAAAATGTAATATGCACACAAACGCCACATGCAGAACCCCACAACGACTGAATTCTTCCCTGCAAACAACCGATTGTAAAAGTGTACGTGAAATTACAATCGTGCCAAACTGCACATAATGAGGCGATCGTGCTAAGTGAGCGTCTGATTTAAGAAGCGGCTCAGCGGTACAGGGCTGCATCCTGCCACCTAATCAGGCTGCGGCAGGAAATGTGCCGGCTTCCAAGTGAGCAGACGGCACCGGAGGGGAGGTGCCTGCCAGGCTGGGGGCGTGGCAAGGCGTGCGCTGGGCTCACCAGCGGGGAGACGCTCCCTGATTCAGGCCCACTCCTTCTCCAACCTTTTCCCCCAGCCCCAGGAAAATGGAAATTGGTAGAGGACAGGGAGGGAGCAAGAAGAGAAAGCACAAATTCAAAGAGAGGGCTGAAGGGGTGGACACAGAGGAAGGGAGGGCGTGCACACAGGAGAGCTTCTCCGAGACCCAAGCTTGTCCACGGGACTGGCCTTAGCTAGAGGCGCAGCACAGCCCTGGGAGGTCGCAGCCTGCCCTGTGTCCTCATTGGCAGGAAAGGAGATGGGACCTGAGGGATGAGC
The DNA here is from genome assembly GCA_004363605.1 of Indri indri. Classification (NCBI taxonomy): domain Eukaryota; kingdom Metazoa; phylum Chordata; class Mammalia; order Primates; family Indriidae; genus Indri; species Indri indri. The sequence goes on from RJWJ010017058.1 coordinate 29,382, forward strand.
TGGGTGTCGGCCGTGAGGAGTTGGGAGTCACCCAAAGGCCCTTCACACCCCGAGACATTCCCCGCACCCTCCCCACCCCCCACTCGACACTTTCTAAAATGCTGCCATGACGTTAGTTTTTCCAATGCAACTTTTGGATCACACCTGGCCCTCTCTCTCTGTTTCCTGCTTTAAAAAGCAAGTATTCCCCAGAAGAATAACTCCTAACACCTCAGTGGCACCAGTACAGGGGAAGAGCGGGGTGGACATGCCGGAGAAAACATGCATCCTCAGGTAGGGATGTGGCATGTAGTAAGTTCCAGACACTGAGCGAGGTGTGGGGACGACACAGGGAAGGTGACGCGGTGCCCGGCGGGACTCCTGATCTTGGGGGAGAGGATGGTGACCCCACGCACCCAGCACTGAGCGAGGCGTGTGCAAGGTACAGGGCTGTAGGTAAGATCAGAGCAGGGGTCGTTCCTCAAGGCAGGAGGAGCTCTGAGCTGAGTCTTGAAGGAAAGGCAAGATTCAGTGAAGTGAGGAGGGGAAGAGGAAGAGCATCTGCAAATGCACGGCGGCCACGAAACAGACCTGCTGGGAGACAGCCCACTAGCTCTGCATGGCCAGAACAGAAGTTAGCACCTAGAGAAGCAGCCAGACTCGAGGTGGGACAGGCTGAGACACAGCAGGACTCCACCTGACGTGACAGCTGAATTTCCAGGCGGACAGAAAAGGCCTTCCCCAGCCTAGATAGTTTCCACGTTCCTTTTTTCCCAGGATTCCTTAAAATCTCACAAGGGCCACTGCCTTGCAGCCCTGAGCCAGCCACTTGACAATCAGAGCCTTCCTGGCTCCCTGGAGAGTCCTTATCTCTTGAGGGTGTCTTTGGGGAGGATCAAAGAGATCGCCTCTGGGGATCTCGCCACCCTAGATCCTTTTGGGGCCTGTGGTGAGGAAGATGCTGGAGGTTTGGTAACGGTGATAGGCACTTGCTCTCTTGCCTGGAATAGCAATTACTGAGCCAGCAGTTCAGTCTGCATCAGCCTAGCCATATAGAGATGCTCCTCAGTTTAGGATAGGGCTAGTCCCGACCAACCCATCATTAAGTTTAAAGTATCTTAAGTCAAAAACACATTTAATGCAGCCAACCTACCCAATGTCATAGCTTGGCCAAGCCTGCCTTAAACATGCTCAGAACACTTCCATTAGCCTGCATTGGACAAGATCAATTAACACAAAGCCTACTTTATAACAAAGTGTTGAATGGTTCTTGCAATGTGTTGAATATTGTACTGAACGTGAAAAACAGAACAGTTGTGCACGTACTCGAAATTCAGTTTCTACTGAATGGATATCAGTTTTGCTCCATCATAAAATCAGAGTCATAAGTTGGGACTGTCTCTGGTGTGGTGAGCTGTGGAGTCGCCAGACCTGGCTTGATGCTCAGCAACACCAGTTTCCAGCTCTGTGGCCCCCAGCAAAGTATTAACACTTTAACCTCTGTGCCTGCATGTCCTCAACTGTGGAAAAGAAACCCTAACCTGGATTTTAGTGTTGTTGTCAGGGTTAGATGACATGATGCGGGTGAAGCGTGTAGCCTGATGGGCACATGGTAAACACTCAAATCAGCTCAGATGATAAGCACCTGCTACCTTCATGACGTTGTGCAAAGACAGATGAGACGCAGATCCCATGTTATTTACAATGAGGCGGCTGAGGTCCATAGAATGCAAGTGACTTTTCCTTATCTGTGGCCAATGAGGGACAGGAAACCAGACATCTAACTGTTGGCACAGTTTCTCCTTGCTTTCCATCTGGTTCCCTAAGTGAGTCCCAGCAGGAGATGGAGGAGCACACAGGGGCATGGGTAGCGTCTGCCATTGCTGCTGTCTGTAGCTCGGTGAGGACACCTGTGGAGTCTGCCTTGGCAGGTCAGAGCCCGCTGGTGAGAGCACATCACATGCCCAGGTGTCACCCCAGTCAGGGCACAGCCAATGCGTTCCAGACCCAAGTTAACCATCTCTGGGGTGGGTGCAGTTGGCCAGGGCAGAAAGATGGGTCTGAGAACCTCTGGCAGTCAATTGGGTTCTGATTAAATGATCCTTGCATTTTTGAGGAAGTTGTTGCTCCATCTTTAGCCCAAGGTGATATTGACCATCATCGCTACACCCCAAGGCTGAACGCTTTTCCAGGAGGCTTTCTGGCAAAGATCAATTTCACTCGCCCTCCTTTTCCTACTCCCTGTTGCTGTGAGGGGCGGGGAGGTGGCAGCATTTAATTTGTCATCTAAATGGGGATAGTCTTAAGAGTAAAAGGAGGTGCTACCAGGCCAGCAGGCATACAGGTGAGGGAAACCAGCCAGGCAAGTCGGGCCACATGGTCACCCAGCTAGGGAGCCCCCATGTCCACCCCCATTCCCAGGCCTCTGGCTGAGCCCTGTCTTGATGGGGAAGTCCGTCCTTGTGCCCCGATGCCATCGCAGAGGAGCTGATTCCAGATGAGGACAAGCACGGGGAGAGAGAGATAAGGTCTCAGGGGAAATGGCTCCTTTTCTGCATAAATGTCCTTCTGGGAAGGAAAGAACTCAAGAAGCCACTTCAGAGATGGCGCTAGAGGGAGAAAGGAGAGAAGAACAATGATTCTGAACAGAGTGAGAATCCCCAACACACAGAACACTCAGATTGATGCCTCCCTGCTGCTCTCCAAATAGATTCTGCCGTCCTTCCAAACCCGGTTCACATTCCTCCTCCTCTGTGGTGCCCACCCAAACCAGCCAGGCGCCAGGCATCCTCCTCCTCCGCTCTCAGTAGCTTTTACTCTTTAGACCATGGGTCCGTATGATTTCCCTTGTAATATAATATGCCCCATCCAGCCTTCTAAGCATCTATCCTTGAGTGTACCTTCTAGCCTCTCTCCCGGGGGGAGCAAGGCAGGTTTAAAGCTCCTTTTTTGTAACATGGCATGTGTGGCTGTGTGCAAAATATATGTACATAGTGTATTATATATTCCACTAAATTTATATATATCCCACTAAATATATACAATATAAACATGTACATATATATGCACATATATACATACACATTTATGTATAAATGACAGGAAGAACGGATGTTTAGATGGAGAGAGAAACCTACTGAATATAAATGTATCTGAAAATAAACAAGGAGATATATTCCCAGAGAACAAGAAGTCGTTTACCTCGTAGAGCGTCGTGGGACTTTCACCGTGGAAGTTTATGGGCTGGGGAGAGGCGGACGCCTGTGTGTTTCGCATCCAGACCCTTTGTTTGGGGACTGCATTGTGGGGATCATAAAGTCTGTCCCACCTTGAGAGATGGGTGGACACAGAGAGAAAGTAAAACCAGAGGAGGCCGTGTTTCCAGCAGTGGGCTCCTCACTCTTTTTACCAGTGTGAGTAATGGCCTTGGCAGTGGGGTCATTAGTACCCGCTTCTGCAGCTTTCCCTTATTGATTTCTGCCGGGCTCCAGCTCCTTTGCCAATCAACTGCTTGGAGACAGAACTGGACCCAAGACCGGCGAACATTCCTTTTCGGATTTTTAAAATTCCGGGGATGCTGTTCCAGGGATCTCCTGTTCATTTAGAGTCTTTCTTTTTCAAGCTTCCTGCCTCCCCCTGGGCTCCGTCCACAAAAAGCAATGCCTGTGCTTGCATTTCCATCTTGAAAGCCTTCTTCTGGGGTTAAGTTACTAATTAGAAATTATTTATACCCCAAAACATATGCACGTGTCCTGCTGCTCGGCATGTTGTTCTCACCAGCACCCTGGTACCTCTGCTGCCCGTTGAATGTCCCCATCACTCCAGCTCTCTGCACCAACTCCGACAGGCACACACCTGCCCCTCCAGTCCTCCGTCGGAGCAGCTCTCATCATCAGTGTATGCTGGAACTCAGTTACCTTGGCTCCATCCATCTTCCCAAAGGCCCTTTGTCACTGATCACTGCTATGCTGGGGAAAATCATAATTGAGATGCCTTCCTCTGCTCCTCCAGGGAGGGGAGAGCCGGGTCAGTGATCCCAGAAGGACAGAGCTGTCTGTGAACCACGCAAGGGGCCTCAGAAAGCTACAGAGACCTCAAGATAACATCCACCTCCCCTTACCACCTACACTGCCTCATCAGACTAAGCCAACCAAATTTTTAAAAATCTACTTGGTAATCTCCACGAGTCAAGTGCCTGGGAAGGATGCAGCC
>RJWJ010017059.1:0-33605 GCA_004363605.1 Indri indri
AATCATGCCCGAGTTTAGCACATGTTAGTGGTTTTTAACTTCTTATAGGTGATTTTCTAAAAGTCAAATGTAAATTCAAGGAATCCCCAGAAATCATCCTCAGATTCTTTAATTTGCTACAAAGATGCACAGAAATCACCAAAAGCTATTATACTCATGCCTATGGTTTACTTCAGAAAATGGATATAAATTAAAGTCAGCCAAAGGAAGAAATTCATATGGCAAAGTCTCAAAGGATTCCAAATGTAAATCTTCTGCTTTTCTCAGAACATGCTACTCTTCTGACATCATTGTGGATATATCCATGAAATATTGTCAACAAAGTAAGTTCACCTGAGTGCTGGCATACAGTTTTTCTATTGGGGCTCAATTAAGCAGGCATAATTGACTGATTTATTGTCTATATGTTTTATCTCAGCCTCCAGGTTGATTGAAACCTTGGGACCCTCCAGGTTGACTGATACCTTGTGACCCAAATTTCCTACCCTAAATCACATGGTTGGTTTTTCTGGCATGATCAAGCCCACACTATAACTATGGGTGTAGTTCTCCCTACGCTAAGATCCAGTATGGCCAGCCCCTGCCCTAAACAAATACGTTACTATCTGGTATGACATAGATTACCTCCCAGATACCAAGAGCAATGGCCAGACATCTCTTTATGCAAGCGATTCTTCTCTACACACCTACAAATTCTTTATTTAAACCAGATTCAAAATGAAAGGTTTTGAATGCAAACATAATGATGAATGTATGTGCTTAAAATCCGTTATTAGCTTTCTCATTACATAGAGAAAGCACTGAAAATACATAAACATTGTCCTGTGAAGCTACAATTATTTTTTAATTTGTCTACACTAATCATTCATTCATTCAACTGCATATCAAGAAGTTACTGTAAACCAGGAATTATTTTCAGGAATTATAGAAGAAATATTGGATTCTCAAAAATCTCACAGAAGAGTTAAATGAACTATAAAAATGAGTAAGTAATAAAATATTTTGAGACTAACTGGGACTTCTTTTAGATATGAGAAGTCATTTTTCTGATGAGACAAGAATATATTGAATGATGGGGCCATGCTGAGGTCTAAAGAAAGCACATTCTCCACTGTGGGGAATGTTTAGTACAAAGACATTGACATTGGGATCATCTTTTCATGGTTGGAGAATGAGAAGTGACCTAATGTAGTTGGATTACAGAGAGCCTGGAGAAAATTTTATGAGGCAAAGGTAAAGTTGTGTTCAGGGGCCAAGTCATGTTCTTTCAGGGAAGAGTAAACATTCTGAATTTGATTGTAATATAATGAAAAGATAGATGATTTTAAATATAATATTATATATATTTTTTAAAAAACATTGATCCAGATTCTGTGTGCAGAGTAGATTATACTAAAGATTTAAAGCATTGGCCAAAATTACGGAATGAGCTAAAAAAATGTTGGTGGCTTAGAATGTGAAGATATTGGAGGTAGCATCAGACATGTGGAAAGCAATAGATTTGGGATATTTTTGGGAAATATGATTTTATAATTGGGTTGTATGTAATTCCTGGATTTGGGTCTCACTAAAATATTGAAGGCTAAATAAGGAAATCCTTTTTTCTTTCTTTTTTTTTTTTTTTTTTTTTGGTGAAGTAGGGAGGGAAATGGGAATTAAGATTTCTGTTTTATTAAGATTTGTAATGTTTTTTGGATATCAGAAATTTTAAAATAGTTGAATATTCGTATGCCTAATAGTAAACAAATATTTACATTTTTGAACTATCTCTATAGTGCTTGTCACTAAAAAGTTAGAAAAATGTGGAGAAAAAGTAGATTTTGGCCACAAATTAAGCCTTGGACACCTTGATAGTGAGATTTCAAACAACAAAAGGTAAGATTTAGGAAAGGAGACTGAAGAACATCAGCCAATAAAATAAGATTAAAAACAGAATCAAAGAAAATGCAAGTAAGGCACTATGATCGACAATAAAAATAATGCACTGAGAGGAAGGAAGAAGGCAGGAAACTAGCTATTGGAAGGACAACAGAGAGGTCATTGATGACTATAAAAACAACAAAAGAATTATGACATTGATTTATGGAATAACACAGTGGAAACTCAAAAACTCCTGTGGTATGGAAAAATATCAATAGATTTTCTGATGCAACAAATCATTTGGTTATCAAACACTTTTTGGAAACTATAGTTAATCACATTTCTTTATTGAAAGGTTTCTCCAAACAATTAATGGAAATTGTGAATCACCAAATGGGATGGGATGGGATGGTATAAAACATGCTTCATTCTTGTTTAACTGCTAAACTCATTTTCATTGAACACATATTATCTGGTTAGTAAACATTTCTTATTCTGATATTCTGTAAAAATGCAAATGGCATGATAACTATCAAGGTATGGTTCATTTAAAATAAAAGACTAATTTTTAGTTGTTACTTGTTAATTGTCTTCTACTAACTTTTGTTCACATTAAAATAAATCACTATACTTAAAAACTAACCACCCCCATTCCTAAAAACCTTTCAAGACTAAATTAGACCTTTTCAGTAAATACTTTTGTTGGAAATGGAGTTTCTTCTCTCAAGCCGTTATTAGAAGGCTTATTTTTAAGTCAGCTAAGCATTTAACCTAAATTAAAATGTGAATCAAATCAGTGTGCTAAATCAATGATTTGATTAATACAGTCTAAAAATCAAGGATACCTTTGAATTACTTATCTTTATCCAGTCTTTTCTGGCATTCCAAATTTTAGACTTTGAATTCGTATTTTAAAAATAATAAAAATATAACTTAAGGAAAGCACAGATAGTTATAACATTTCAACTTATCAGCAGATAAATAAGTGATGTGGAACAGATCCGCTAAAGTTTCTTATAAGTTGTCTAGGCTCCTGCCAGTGATGTTTAGGATAAATGTAGCTGTGTTTCTGTTTTAGTTTGTTTTGTTTTGTTTTGTTTTAAACCCACATCCTCGGTGGTTATTGAAGCTAAAATTAACATGCCATGGTTTCTTATTCACTTGGCATGTTACATAATATCTCGAGTTATATTGCACGGTCCATTCTCCTAAGAAAACTTTAAACCTTATGATTACTTTTTAGATAAATGAAAGCCTTAGGCCAAGAATGAGTAAGCCATTGTCCATGATCTTAAAATAGGAATCCACAAGTGGTGTACTTAGGTGCAATTATAGACTCTATAGCCTTTCATATTTGATCACTTAGGTAGTTAATGTTTCTAATCACCTTATCTCTCATTTTTAACCACCCTAAGAGTCCTTTGTCATTATATATGCATAGACTTCTTGAAATGAATGTGGACATATTTTGTTGGAATCTAGCATAGTAATCATGTTGAAATACTCAAGGCCATTTGAATAAGCCTTCACTCCAAATACATCTCTTGGCAAAAGTGCTCACTAGAAAGCAGAAAAGGAGCTTTCTCTGGAAGGAATTCCATTTTGTGGTTTAAAATGATAGATACATCTGCCACATTTGGTCATACTGGGAGCTAGGGAGGAAGGCATTACACAAATAAGCTCTGGGCTGTGTAAATAAACCATATTTTAAAAGATAGACTATATAGTATTGAGAGTTCTTATTTATCTCATCTCTTAATTCTGTAAGTTTATTTATAAACATGTTATAAAAATATTTTATATGTTTATGTGTTTATTTATTTTGAAGCTGTGCTATTTGATGTATGCCGATTTAGAATTGCACGCAAAAAGCTGACACTTATCCAATTCTGTTGAATGTAAGTGTGACTACACGAGCTTTTGTTGACAATTAGTATAAGCAGTAGTGATGTGTGTTCCTTCAGGTCAGAAGTTTTAAGCGACAGTACGTGATTTGCCATGTTCTTCTCCAACTATGTAGAAACAGTAGAAGCAGATTTTGAGATAAATTCTACCTCAACCTGGCTCACTTAGTGACTACAATGATCCAAGCTCTCTGTTTAACTAATTGGAAATAAAGCTTAAAGAGATTTGTTTTCAAATTTTTCTTTGCTTTCATTGAACTTTTAGAATAGATGATAGTCTAGCCTCTCCTAATCTATTTTTACTAGGTTAAAATAGCTACCATTTTTTCCCGACTTTTATTTATTCTAATGTTCTAGATCAGTTTTCAGTAAAGACCATAAAGATGGGACTAAAAAAAATTCACTCTGGTAACTTTTGTATCAACTTGATATTAATATTTAATGTCATCATGGATATGTTAAAATGTATACTATTATGTTGTGCTTTTTCTTAAAAAAATATTCTACCTATTTTTGGTTATATATCTCTACTCTTTTGACTTCTTTAGATTAATTAGATATATATTCCTCCATTTTCTCCTCTAATATTAATATTTAGGAATATAATCATTCTGTAAATTATTTTATGGTTGCCCTAAGTATTTATAAAGATACATCATCAAATTTCAAAAGGTAATGATTTTATCTTACTTCCAGATAGCACAAAGACAATAAAACATACAATCTGTACTGTGGGCTCCAATTTATATTCTGTTGTTTCTTATGTAATATAAATGTGTGCATGGGAACACACACAGAGCCATAGATATTATTAGTTGAGTACATTTTGCTTATGTACATTTTTCATTTTTCATTTTTTTTTTACTCTCAATTTCTTTTGTTTCTTTGAGTTCTTTTCTGGAATTATTATTTTTTTCTACCTTCAGAACTCCATTTAGAATTTCCTTTAGCGTGGGTCCTATATGGTGACTTTTCAGGTACAAGTGTGTAAATGTGTGTGTGTGTGCGCACACGTGCGCACATATATGCATGTGAGAAAATGACTTTAGTTTGACTTAATTATAAAGAGTATTTTTTTCTGCTGTTGGCAATGATATTTCTTCAGCTAATTGAATATGCCCTTCGAATATATTCTGACTTCTAATTTGTTAAGAAGTCATTTGCCAGTCTAAACACTGTTACTTTGAAGATAATTTATATTTTCCACTGATTGATTTTCAAGAATTTCCTTTTTTTATTTAATTTCTCTATAATACATCTATGTTGATATTTTTAATTTTCCTCCTTGGAATTATTTTGATTTCTTCCTTCTGTGGATCGATATCTTTAGTCTGTGTGCTATTGTCTGTTTTGAACACTGTTTCATCCAATATTACCTCTGCTCAATTTTCTCCTTCTACTCTGAGACTCCGATTATACTTATATTTGACCTTGTCATTATATCCTCTATGTTGCTCATACTGTTTTCCCTTTCTTCCATAATTTTGAAAATTTGTGCCTCATTCCATATGGATATTTTGGCCATATTTTTTACTTTTCTTATGCTCTTTTTTGTTGTACCCAATATGCAGTTTAATACATCCTTTTTAGTATTATTACATTTTTGTTACAGAATTTTATTATATCTGTGTTACTTTTGTAGTTTTAGTCATATGACAATTTCTTTGCTCAGCTTTAATTTTTTGAATTAATTTTCATAGTTGTTTTGCATTCTGTATCTAATAATCCCAATATATCCGGACATGTAATCTGTTTCTGTTTATATTTTTTCTATTAATATCAATACTCATTCATTGTTTCTTATATTCTACTGCCTCTTTCTCACTGCATTATAGAATAATTAATTATGCATGTAATACAAAGCCTAGGATGATGATATTAGCCTCCAGAGAGGATTTTTTTGTTTACTTCTGAACAATTCAAGTGTAGTCAGTAGAATACCTTGTTAATCTAAATTCAGTTCTCTATACAGCCAAAATTATACGACTACAAGCCTCAAGTTCATTCAAAGTCTGTTGTATATCCTTTGGACTCTTATCATTTGGCTTTTTCCCTTAAGGATTCAGCTTTACTGAAAGTTGTCTTATGGGTACGTACTTGACTTTGGATTGTCTCTTTGGTGATGCCTTCAAAGTCAATTTAGGTTTAAAGTTTTTTGTTTTGTTTTGTTTTGTTTAATCAGCATATGTCTTCAGGGCAAAAGGAGTTATGAGTGTTAGTGTTATTGTTCTAAATCCTAGTCTGTTATACTGGATTTGTTTGAATGATTCCTCAGTATCTTGTCAATGTTTTGTGCTTTTGAGATGAGATGATTATAAATATATTTTGTTTAGATGCTTTAGCTATATTTAGCATGCCAATTGTTCTAAATTACCTATTCAATAATTATCATTAGCAAATGTCTTTCTGAAATTCCTATTCATATTTTATTACCTCTTTCACTGTAGTGAGGCTTATTTCAGCTGTATTAAATATTTTGAAGAAGATTTTGAAGGAGACATTTATTTGTCACTTTGAGATGTTTATGATTCAAGGGCAATGGAAATTATCGAGAAGATTTCAGGAGCATATCAAGAGGTAAAGATCATAACTTCAGGATGCTTCTGATTTTTCTCTTGGGTAGATGAGCTTGACTTTATCTTAGGTGCCTTAGAGAACCATGATTGTGAGTGTACTAAAAAAGGTAGTTTTAAGTCTTCAGAAACTCCATAGAATTTTCTTTGTACTGTGATTTCAAGAATTGCTATTAATTTCCCTCTTTCTTCCATGCCCCAACCTATATTTTTAAAAAGTTAAGGGAAAAAAGCTAAAAATATGTTTCCCCTGACATAAATATTTAAAAATGTAGTGTAAGCCAAATAAATGTCAAAGTTAGAACTTTGAATCACAAAATTCTGTGGTTTTGAAATACTTTTAACAGTTGAAATCCATTTATTTGGAATTTTGAGTACATTGTAGATTATAAGTATATAGAAGAGAAATTAAGGTAAATATGGAATGATATGAAATAAAATGGCCTACAAAGGTCTGCTTTCATACATTTAGGTTGATGTCTCTACAATTTCTACAATAGTTTTGATTCTGTTAGGAAAAGGTTATGGTGACAATATGAAAATAAAAATATTTAGTTTAATATTTGCAATGTGGCTTAACTGTAAAATTATGGTTGGAAATATTTATGTGAGTAGAGAAGGTCATTAAAGACAGTAATTTGGCATTTTTCAAATTCATAATAAACTTTCAGACCCTCATTATAATTTTTAAAATTTATGGCTGTTGGGGGCTTTTGTAGAGATGTAATCTGTCAATCATCAATCTTCCACACACCCTCAATCTTTTCATCCAAATTGACAAGATCTTTTTTCAATTAACATGCAGAGAGTTAAAATTCAAACAATCTATATTTTAACATTTCAATGGAACCTTGATGAATAATGAAAACAAAACCTGAACTTTTCCAATTATCTTCTATAAGAAAAAAAAACAATGAGTTTAAAATTGCAATTAGGAAAAAATATTTCACTTATATGGAAGTTTAGAGAATTGAGAAAGGATATTATTCTTTAAATGATTTCCCTGGAATTGTGCAGTATCCAACTGGCACAACTATATGTGACAGCTGTGATCATGGGAAACTTGCCTTTCAAACTCCTGTGAAAACTTAACCATTCTAATTGAAGTAGAATAGTTCATGGTAATCACCTTGGTATACTTAGCACCTGATATAATATGAAGAAGATAGTCTTACAAAACAAATTTCTCAGTAGAAATTGCTTTCAGAATCACTTGCTATGAAGCATTGGAAAACACATACATCTCAATTTGTTTTCGGTAAAATATAGCTTCCTTATGCGGAAAACTGTCTTGTTAAGACAACATACCATGACTGTGTGTTTTGTTTTGGGAGCACTAAATCTTGACACTACTCAGTCCAGACAGCATCTTTGGCAATCTTGGAAGTCTTCTTTAATATAAGAAAGAAAAATATGTCATTAAGAATGACTGAATGCATGTAATTTATTGAGAATTATATACAAGATATTTTACTACTAAGTTAATGAAATTTCTAAAACACACAAAAATATGCCTAAAGGTGTGTTGTGAATCTGGAACTAATTTTTAATCTTTTATAAGTAATTGATTGTGTTATATTACAGTCTAATCATGGCATTTTGTTTTAATTAAATAATTAAAATTGACAAAACTACTTATGTTTATCGCGTACAACATGATGCTTTGAAATATGTATACATTGTGGACTGGCTAATGAGCTAATTATCATGTGCATTACCTCATATAGGGATCTTTTTTTCTGGTGAGAACAAATGAAATCTACTCTCAGTGATTTTTAAGAACATAATGCATTGTTACTGAGTATCATCACCATGGTGCACATTAGAGCTCTTGAACTTATGACATTCGTAAACAGAAACGATTTAACTTTTTCTTTTCTAATTGGAAAGCCTTTATTTCTTTTTCTTGCCTAATTGCTTTTCTAGGATTTTCAGTACTTTGTTGACTAGAAATGTCAAGAATGGGCATTCTTATCTTGTTTCTGAACTTAGAAGAAAAGATTTCAACTTTTTACTATTGAGGATCATGTTAGCTGTGGGTTTGACATATCTGATAGCAATTGTGTTGAGGATCATTCCTTCTATACCTAATTTGTTGAGAGATTTTATCATGAGTGAATGTTAGATTCTGTCAAATGCTTTTTCTGCATCTATTGAGATGACCATATAGTTTTTGTCTTTCATTCCGTTAATGTGGTATATCACATTTATAGATTTATGTATATTGAGCCGTGTTTAAATCCCAAAGAAAAATTCCACTTCATCACAGTGAATGATCCTTTTAATGTGCTGTTGAATTCAGTTTGCTGTATTTTGTTGAGGATTTTTGCATCTATGTTTACCAGGGATATTGGCCTGTAATTTTCCTTTCTTGTAATGCCTTTCTATGTTTTTGATGTTAGAGAAATGCTGGCTTTACAAAATGAAATGGGATATATTTGTTTTTAATTTTTTTAGAAGAGTTCGAGAAGGCTTGGCATTAGATATTCTTTAAATGTTTGGTAGAATTTAGGACAAAGCTGTAAGTCCCCAGACATATTTTCACTGGTTCAATCTCTTTGCTCATTATTGGCCTCTTCAGATTTTCTATTTCCTCATGACTTAGTCTTGGTAGGCTGTATGTGTCTAGAAATTGATTTACATTTTCCTAAGTTATCCCATTTGTTGGTGTATTATGTTTCATGGTAGTCTATTATAATCATTCTATTTCTGAGATATTAGTTACGATATCTCCTGTTTCATTTATGATTTTATTTATTTGAGTCCTCTTTTTTTCTTAGTCAAGCTAAAGGCTTGTCAATTATGTTTATCTTCTCAAAAAAACAATTCTTAATTTCAATGGTCATTTCTATAATTTTTCTAGTCTCTATTCAATTTATTTATGCTCTGATCTGTATTATTTCCTTCTTTCTACTAAATTTGAGCTTAGTTTGTTCTTCTTTGTATAGTTCCCTGAAGTATAATATTAGGTTGTTTATTTGAGATGTTTCTTCTTTTCTGATGTAGGCATTTACTCATATAAACTTCCTTTATAGAACTGCTTTTGCTGCATTCCACAGTTTTGATATGTTTACTTTCCCTTTTAATTTTTTCTTTGACCCATTGGTTCAGGAGGAGAATGTTGCTTAATATCTATGTATTTGTGAATTTTCTGAAATTCCTCCTGTTACTGATTTCCAGTTTCATACCATTAAACCAGAAAAGATATCTGATATGGTTTTAATTTTATTAAATATGTTAAGATTTGTTTTGTGGCATAATATGTGGTTTACCCTGAAGAATGTTGTGTGTGTGCTTGTGAAGAATGAGTGTTTTTCTGCTGTTGGATGGAATGTTCTGTATATGTCTATTAGGTATATTTTGTCTAAAGTGTAATTTATGTCTGATGTTTTCTTGTTGATTTTTTGTCTGAATGATCTGTCCATTGATGAAATGAATTACTGAAGTCCCATACTATTATTGTATTACAGTGTATCTCTCACTTCAGATTTATTAATAATATTTGCTTTATATATTCATAGACCCAATGTTGGCTTGCATATATATTTGCAGTTGTTATATTCTCTTGATAAATTGACATCTTTAGCATTATATGTTGACCTTCTTTGTCTTTATTTGCATATTTTGATAAAAGTTTATTTTATCTAAATATGGCTATGCTTGCTCACTTATGGTTTCCATTTGCATGGATTTTTTTTTTAATTCTTCATTTTCAATTTCTGTGTATCCTTAAATGTAAATAAGTTTCTCATAGACAACCTATAGTTAGTTGTTCCTAAGTCATCTTTCAGCCACTCTTTGTTTTTTGATCAGAGAATTTAATCCATTTATAATCATACACATGACATTTCAGTAAATGACAAACCACATATACACTGGTAAGATTATACTACCATATTTTTACTGTACTTTTTCTATGTTTAGACCTTGTTTAGATAAACAAATAATCACCATTATGCTACAATTTCTTATAGTATTCAGTACAATAATGTGCTATACAAGTTTGTGGCCTAGGAGCAACAGATTATACCATATAGCCTAGGTGTGTAGTTGGCTATACCATCTAAGTTTGTGTACACTCTGTAATGCTTGTCCAACAACAAAATCACATAATGACGTATTTGTCAGAATGTATCTCTGTTGTTAAGTGACAGATGACTGTATGAAAAGTTCTAATAGGTAAGGACTTATTATTGCTATTTTATTAATTGTTTTCTGATTGTCCTGTAGATGTTTTGTTCCTTCTTTTTCATTTCTCTTGCTATCTTCATTTGTAATTAGGTAATTTCCCTAGTGGTGCTTAATTCTTTATTTTTTAAAATCTTCCGTGTACCTACTAAGTGTTTTTGCTTTGTTATTACCATTAGACTTACATAAAATATCTTAGTTATCCCAAGCTATTGTCATCTAATAAAAACTTAACTTTGATTATATAAAAAAGTTCAACACCTTTATTCCATCCCACCTTCCATATTTTGTTTTCAATGTCACAATTTACTTTTTTTTTTTTTTTGAGAAAGAGTGATACTCTGTGGTAGAATGCAGTGGTGTCATCATCATAGCTCAATGCAACCTCAAACTCCTGGGATCAAGTGATCCTCTTGCCTCAGACTCCTGAGTACCTTGGATTACAGGCATACACCATGACACCCAGCTAATTTTTCTATTTTTGGTAGAGACAGGGTCTTGCTGTTGCTCAGGCTGGCCTCCATCTCCTGAGTTCAAGCGGTCCTCCTGTTTAGCCTCCCAGAGTGCTAGGATTATAGGCATGAGCCACTGTGCCTGGCCCAATTTATATCTTTTCATACTGTGTATTCCTTAAAATTCTATTATTGTTATTCTAGCTATTATTATTTTCAATAGCTTTGTCTTTTAACCTTGACACTGAAGATACGTGTTTTACATACCACCTACATGGCACCTTTACAATACTAGAGTGTTCTAAATTTGACTGTATGCTTATTTTCCAAGTATAATGTTTTAATATGTTTTCATGTTACTAATTGGTATCCTTTTATTTCAGCTTGAAAAACTCCCTTTAGCATTTCTTCTAAGATACGTCTCATGGTGATGAACTCCCTCTGCTTTTGTTTGTCTGGGAAAGTTGTTAACTTCTTTTATTTATAAAGGGCAGATTAGGTGATTAACATATTCTTGATTGGCAGGTTTTTTGTTCTTCAGCACTTTGAATACATCATCTCACTCTTTCCTGGACTGTAAGGTTTTGACAAAGAGTCTGCTGCTAGACCTACTGAAATACCCTTTTATGTGATATGATTCTTTTCTCTTGCTCTTTCAGGATCCTACCTTTGTCTTTGATTTTTGACAGTTTGATTATAATAGGACTTGGTGTAGTCTTGTTTGTATTCAATTCAGTTGGTGACTGTTGACTTTCCTGTATCTGGATATTTATATCTTTACTCAGATTTGGAACAGTTTCTGCTGTTATTTCTTTAAAGAATCTTTCTACCCCTTTGATTCTCTTTTCTCCTTAAACTCCTATAACTCAAATATTTACTCTTTTGATGCTGTCCCATTAATCCTGTAAGCTTTCTTTATTTATTTTCATTCTTTTTTTTCTTTTTTATGCTCAGACTGTACCTTTTCAAACAACTTATGTTCAAGTTCACACATTCTTCTTCTCCTTCATTAATTCTGGAGAAGAATCTGATGCTCTTACATTTTTCATTTGCTTCATTGTATCTTTCAACTCCAGAATTTATGTTGGATTTATACATATGTATGTGTATGTGTATATATATATATATATATATAATTTTAGTCTCTGTTCTCTGTGTTAAATTTCTTATTTTGGTTATGTACTGTTTTCCTGATCACATTGAATTTTTTTTCTGTGTTTTCTTAAAGTTTGCTGAGCTTCTTTAAATAATTGTTTTGAATTTCTTTAGGGTCAGTTACTGGTGCTTTATTTTTTTCCTTTGGTGGTGTCATATTTCTCTGATTGTTCTTGATCCTGTTTACACATTTGAGGTAGAGACTTATTCCAGTTTTTGTAGTCTGACTTTGCCTGGGAAAGCCCATCACCGGTCAACCCATCCACAGATTCTGGGCAGGCTGTCTAGCATGGTCTGGGGTGGGCTTATTGCTACAGTCCTCAGGCAGTTTGGCTTTGGACACAGGTCAGCAGGTGGACTGGCCTTTCACCTTGGTCCACAAAGTTGGAACTAGAGTCTGTATTCTGGGGTGGGCCTATCGATTGCGTCTGCAGAAGTGGTCCTATAACATGGATCCATAAGGACAAGCCTGAAACCTGTAACTGTGGGGATTGGCCTAAAGCCTGGATACACAATGGCTGCCAAGGCACCAGAGTGAGCCTTCAGTCTGAGTCTCTAGCTGGCCAGGTGCTAAGATGAGCCTGGTGCTCAACTCTAGCTGGACAGGCCTAGAACCTAAGTTTGTGGTGGCTGACCTGGCACTGGAATGAATCAGAAGCATGAGTCCACAGGAGTAGGACTACATCTTTGGTCTATAGGAGCTTACCTGGAGCCTGGGTCTGCAAGAATGCTCCTGGAGCCTATATCCATGGGAGTTGGCTAGATACTATAGTCTCCGGTGGAGGTGGGATTCAGGGGACAGGCCTGAACCCTGCTGTCTGCTAGAGCAGCATGGGCTCTGGGACCACTGAAGTCTGGGGGACAGTGTGATGCTGGCAAAGGTATGGAGATAGGTCCTTGGGGGCTAATCTGAAGCCTAGAGCCATGAGCATTGGCCTAGAGGCTAGGCGTATAGGTGCTGGCCTGGAAGCTAGTTAAGTGAGAGTTGGCCTAGGTCTTGGGGCCATGGAGGCCAGTCTTGAACCTGGCTTCATTGTGTGGTTCTGGAGCCTGGATCCATGGGTGCTGGCCAAGCTTTAGGGTCTACTAGAATAGGCCCGGACCCTGGGACTACTGGAATAGGCCTGAATCCTAGGTCTGCTTGATCATGGGGCCATAGAAGCCAGCCTGAGGGTGGGGCTGCAGGGACTGACCAGGTACTGGGTAGGTTTGGAGCCTGAATCCATAAGTGCCAGCCTGGTACCTGGGGCTAGGGGTGTTGACTTGGTACTAGGGGAGGCCTGAAGCCTGGAGCTATGGGGGCCAGCCCAGCGAGGAAGGTAGTTTGTAATCTGTGGCTGCTGGAGTCCTCCTGGTAGGGAGGTCAGGCCTTGAGAGTGAGTCTACCTGGCAGGCATGGAGTCTGTGGCTTCACACTATGGTCTGGTGCTGGGATGGGTATGGATGCTTACTTCAGGTACTGGCCTGGATTCTGGAGCTATGGGGGACTGTCCAGGCCTGAACTTTACTAGGACAGGCTTGATGTTGGTGTCTGAGGCAAAGTCTGGTACTCATTGCTCTTTCCTTCCCCCTGGCAGAGGGTATTTCTCTCCAGGTTGTACTGTCTGGGGTTAAGGGAGGGGTAACAGGTAATGTAAAATTGTCTTTTTTTATCCTCCTCCATGCATCTTTTCTTATTTCTGTTCTACACTCAGGTACTGTAGTATCTCACCTGGTTTCCTTAGGTCTTATGAGGCATAATATTTTTCCATGTGGATAGTTATTCAAATTGATGTTTCTGTAGGGGGGAAAGCATTGGAAAGTTCTATTCCGCCCTCTTGCTGATGTTTGGCTCTCTATTAGAACACATACCATAGCATTTTTATATCCTGCCATTGGTTATGAGAAAGATTATTTCATTGCCCTAAGGCTTATATTCATAAACAATTCTGAGCCTTTTTGTCAGCAAATATGCAAAGTTTGGTTTCAGCAAATACTTCATATTCCATCCTCAGAGCATGGCACTCTTCTAATCATTGGACATAGATTAAAGAGCAAAAACTGGCAAAGTATCTATAGTGAGATTGAATTTTAGTTGCTAACAAAAATGATAAGTGGTAGGTGAGCATGCTTTCTCCAGTGTCTTTTTCTCCTTCCCCAAACTAGATGTTAGAGGATTCTTAGGTTCAAGATGACAGTGGAACCACAGGTAGATTCCACCAGAAGCAGTGCAGGCTCTCAATGAACACATGGAGGAAACCTGCCTGCCAACAAAGGCTGTCCATCTGGGACTGCTATATGAGGGAGAAATGAATTTCTACTGCTTTAGGACACTGAATTCAGTGTTCATTTGTTTTGGCATGTTAGCAATGCATTCCCCTTCTCTAATATCAATATTCCAGTAAAAACTTAGATGAAAATTTGATACCTTTCTATACTCTTAATGAGAAAGTTCAAATCAGTACTTTGTCTTCCTAGTTTGAATATTTCTAATCCATTAAAAGTAAAGCTTTATAAAGTGAAAACTGTCAGTGTTTCTACATTTCATTTTCCCTTGTGTACCACCTTCACTCATACTCTCAAGAGAGAAACTCAACAATGTTCTGTTCTTCCCTGTTGATTTAAAAGAGACTGTCTGACTTGATTTCCACTCTGACAGAATATTGTCATTAAAAAAGGATTCATATTTTTGGAGTCAATTCACTGATTTTTTGTGAATAATTTAATGAAAAAATGTTGACTTTGAAGCAGCAAACGTTTTGTTCTGTGGAGCAGACCAACTTACTGAAAGAATTAATTTTTCTATGTCTCCAGTAGTTATAAATAATTGGCAATTTTATTACCTTAGGTTCTTATGTTTTTTCCTTTATAAAATGAAGTTTTAAGTATAGGTAGATTCATGATCTCAAGATTATTTTTCTGCCATTTTATAATGTAAATATGTATCATTATATTGTATATTAGCTATGCACATATCTATTAGAATATCTTTCAATATGTTTATATTTCTCATGTACCTAGAGTTCATACAAAATCTTCATGTCTATGTATGAGTAGTGTCTGTGTATGTTGAATACAAGTATCAATACCAGTGGTTATATGGGGCAGGGATAGGAAAAAGATAAAGCAATATTTATTTTATACCTCTGCTCACTTGCTCTTTTTCTGAAATGTTTAAACTCCCACCATAACTAAATTGCATTACTGAAAAAGAAAACATGTTAAAATGCATTGTGTTGGTAAAGTCTTAATTTTTTATGGAATAAAAATTATGAAGGTAAATGAGAATTATTCCAAATTCTGTCCCTTCATCTATTTGCACTGGGTAATTGACAATTATGGCAAAATAATTTTGGGAATCATCTAATTTATTGCAGACTTTTCTTTTTTTTTAACCTTGCATTTGCCTCTCCCTATGTATTTTTTCCCTACATACTTTTTAAGGCTGTGAAAAATACTGTATTTCCCTTTGGTACATAAAAGTTCAGTAACTTGGATTTTCAAAAGCACAATAAAAGTCTTGGCTCCAGAATTCTGTCAAGATGGGGCATTTATCAGCAGAACTCTTCGTTAACGGTGTCATCAAGGACAGATGACTCAGAAACACAGATATAAACAAATCCTCTCCTATTTTATGCTGTGAAAAATAGGGTTAGGTGATGGATTCCAAATGTAAGTGTTCGGAAAACAGCCCTTTGAAATGAGATCGAAATGTCTCAATGGAGTCTGTAAACTTCCCAGAAACGAGAAGAGTTTCTAAGTTATTACAAGGTAACTCTGTCCTTAAATTTTGTCAGAGAAAGGATCCTCATGCCTGTCATCTCTAACCTTTTCCTAGAATTATATTATTATAATCCTAAACAGATTATACTCAAGTAATTATTTCAGAAAAAAACCCTCTCACAAAAATCAATTTCATAAATATTTTTAGAAAGGACCTCTAAAGAATAAACAGATAATACGGTTTCTACCTTACCGATGTTAACAATCTAAACTCATACATTTTTAAGTATAATAAATAAAATATAACCAAAATTTGAGGCTGTTGGACTGATATTAAATGCAATATTGAGCCATTTTATTTTAGAATTACCTATTCTATCTTTGAATCATCAAAGCAATCCTGGTAATGACAAAAATGCTGTATATTGGTTACAATCTAGTAATATCTGATAGAAGAAAAACATAATTATTTTCCTCATGAAAAAGTGAAAGTAGAAGATTTTTTCTTAACTATTACCTATTTATGTAACTATGATATAATTTGAATTGTTAGCAAAGTCTTTAGTAGATGTTTGTGAACAGGAAGATTCATTGGACTCTCATAAATTTGATAGGGAGTTATAACAAGGAAAATATGTCAAAATAATTTGTTATGCTTTTTATAATATCAATGGAATGTACAAATTTGTTCTAGTGTCTCTTATGAGGATAATTTACTGTTTAGTATAATTGTTTTATAATAAGTATAAAGAGAAGAAAGCATTAATTTGGAAATAAATAACAGAATTATCTTTCTTCTCTGGTCTAATTATAGTCAAGCCCTTACATGGTAGAGTCAGACTTAATGGTTAACATCCTACAGAAGATTTAAATCTCAATTTCATTTTGATCCTCATTTCAGAACATTTCCCCAAACCCAAGTACAACTCAATATCCTGTATGTTTTACTCAGAAGAGTATATACATCTTCTGTTTTTGCTATAGTATTTGAAATTGCTCTTCAAGATTGGGGTTCAGGGGTTCTCCCTCTCAGCCTCCCTCCCACATCCAAAAATAGAAGAGCATGCTGCCTCAATTCTTTACACTATTTTCAGAGAAGAGAAGTGCAGAGAATTCATAGTCCTGAGGTTGTTGGGAGTTCTTGTAACTCACCACAACGGCTTCTCTATTCTGAACTTTTCCCTTTGTCTCTCCCTGTCTCCTACTCCCTTTTTGCTTTCTTTATGTTCGTAGCATGAATGAAAAAGCATGTAGCTTTCTTTTTTGTTCTCTGTCCAGATATTCCTCATCTTTTAAAATTTCTGTGCTTTGAATACCCTAGCCTTCCTGAATGACTGTAACCCACATGAGGCAGAGAGCACACAGGTTTATTTAGTTTATAGCATGTGGTAGAGACTCACTAGGTATGTTCACTGAACAATTGGAGTAGGCAGTTATCAACAACTTATAATTACACATTATGCTTGGGTGAGAGTTCCCTTTCCTTTTGTTATGCATATCTGTCATTACTTCAAAGTTTTAGTATTGGAATGTGTTCCAGTCTTTCAGATGCTATTTTTAACATGAAAAAATCTCAGAGAATTGTTAAAGCTTTTATGTAAAAAGTATGACTGATGTGAACTGTATTGAACAGGCATTTGAGAACAGAAGGTGTGGAATCCAATGCAGGGACTCAGTACTGAAATGCAAAAGGAAAGAAGTGTAGAGGTAGGTGCCAGGACAGAGGAAAGTTGCTCCAACAGAAAAAGAAAAGCAAAGAACATTGAAATAAACTTACCTACTTCTCACTTCTCCACTGGACTGCCATAGGCCATCCAGAAACATTTGATAAATGATTTGACTTTGTATGATTCACTCAAATCTAAAGAGGCAATTAATTCAGCAGTCGTTTTTCTGGAGTCATTTATGGGTCCTAGAAGGTCTAGCAAAACTTCTACTTCTGAGTTTTCTTTATTCATCCACCCAAATCAAACACCTTCTAGCAGTATTTTTTGAGCAGATTGCTTAACTTTCCTGAACCTTAGCTGTTAAATGGGTAAATGGGTTTAATAACATTTTGTATCTCAAAGAGTTATTATAATGATTAAATGAGGTAATTTAAAGTGCCTGAACATGGCTATACTAGGAGCCAAATAAATATTAGTTATTATTATCATTAATATTACTTTCATCAACATTATGTTTATCAAAAGATTAAATATATTATAATTATGAGTTTAAGAGAAAAGGTTGAATAAAAAAATCTCCTTTTATATGGTTTAAATGCTTGGTTAATGCAGTATAAATGATTTTCAGGTAGAATGGCTGAGTCATTTGGAAAGAAAAGAGGAATATAGTTCAGGGTCAAGGTCAAGGGGCATGCTGGGAAGGGAGAGAGTACAACTGAAGGTATTAACAGCAAAATTTTTCTATTTCATAACTGAGCCCTGCCTGGTTTTACTACCAACAGAAAGACTAGGGAATATATCCACCAGCTATCACACTAGCAACATGTGCTATGAAAGTAGTTTATTAAAGGCAAAGAAAATGAAGATAAATTTCTTTAAGCCTTCAGAATTTAATATTCTTATCCATACTTTTCAAAAGCTTTAGTTATGAAGTCTGTGTTGGCTGTCACATTCCCATTTCTTTCTAAGTGTGCCTGTATGAACAATAGCAACACTGTGAGAATCACAATATTTTGAAAATGAAAAGGAATGAGTGAATCAAAAAACATATTTGGGAGGCACGGTATTGGTATTAAAGAACAATTATGAAGTGTATTCATAATTTCAAAGTATTTTTTAAGGGAAAAAAAGCTCCCTGAGAAATACAGAAAACTGCTTTGAAAAGCATGGGTCTAAAAAGAAAGAAAAATGCATGAATATCAGGACAAAAATCTTTAATACCATGGCACATAGTGAGAAGAATTGACTGGGTAATATACAACCAATTAAGGAGATACAAGAAATGAAATATTCATTGACAAATACTAGACAATGATCATAAAGTTATCCCATCTCAAATTTAGAGTAGTTATATGCAAGAATAATTGCTAATCTATAAGGCTGATGTTGGGATTCATCATCTGTCAGAGTATTGACATGACTTTCTTCAGAAAACTTAATATAAACTTGAGGGGGAAATGGGGTATTGAATTTTCTGACAAATAAGTGATAATTTACATTGTTTTAAGACTCTCCAATTCAGTATAAAATGGTTGTGCTCAGGGAATAAAAGAAGGCAGACATGAAGAAATTCAGGTATTATCTATAGTAAAGTAAATATAATACTCTTGATATCTATGTTGTCTTGTGTTAACACATTAACTGCCATGTGAGTTGTATTTAACTCATGCTACTTTTTAGCCTGGGGCCTTGTGAAGCAAAACCTGGGCAAAACCCTGCAGTTGGTTTCTGAAAATCTTACTTATTGACATTCTTATTATTATAATTAATATTGACAAATTAATTCTAAAATGTAGATTAAATGAATAGAAGTCAATAATTTTTTTCATTAAATTTTTTGTTAAATTAGAAAGGATTGTTTTGTTTTCAAAGCTTTTATTCTATTTTCATAAACACTGTGACCCCAAAGAAAAAAATTTTTCCCTAATGTGACAGTTTGTTAAGATGAGAGTTTCTTCTTCTTTCTTCCCAATATACCTCTATTAAAACAGATCCCCACATGTTTAAAGACCCATATCATGGCTTAGTTCTGCCATTGTTTAACCTTTAAACATGTGTGTACTCTCACTTCTAAAACCAGCATTGAAATATCTAACTCAATGGTGTAGAATGGGAATTAAATGCCATAATGTGTTTAAAGGCCTTCTTAAATAGCATGTGCTTCCAACACTTATTTCTCAATCTTTTTATCTAAGAACTAATAAAATTTTGTATGATATAATTTTATTTTCATATTATTTTATGTGTGCAGGTTGCTAGATAATTCTTATGCTGTTGAGGGCTCGATTTTTGTGTTTTATTTATCTGTTATGACACAGAGGACTTGTTAGCTTGTTGTTTTATTGACTTTGTGAAGATATTGGTATATTTTTGTTCATATTGTTCATTCAGCAGATTATTAAAAATTTTATTGAGTGCTGTTGGGAAAAATGTATACAGAATGTGGAAATAAGGCTAAAAGGTAATGTATCCTTTGAACATCCTAAGGGGACACACCCATTTAAGGTGGTTATCCCCTTATCTAAGGGCATATGCTTTGGTTTCATTATTCTTTACCATTGGTTAAAAGTATGACACTTGGTAATATTACATTTTAACTTGTATATTTGTATCTGTAATGATGCCTGTACTCCCAGTACAGTAGAAAAGATAACTACAAAGGATACATGTTATTGCCCTGTAGGACAATAACTGGTTTTGTACTCAGCAATTTTGTTCTAAAATTCATTTATGAATTGCCTACAAATATCCAAATCCTCAAATTCTTTTTAAACCAACATTAACATATTATTGCTTCGCTCATTAATTAATGAGTTGAATAAAATATTTGATGTAGATTTTTTTTTTTTACAGAAGTCATCAGTGCATAGCTTTTGAAAATTGCACTTTAATAGTGTTACGGGCCCAATGTTGGGTTAGGTGCAGGTTTGCAGGGTTCTTATGTTCTTTTGCTCAGTGCTAGAGACAACAATGAAGTGTTCTAAGTACCAAGGCAGGAGATTATATTTGCTCAAAGATGGTAGAGATAATGAAACTTGAATAAGGAGAATAAAATTTTGGTGAAATAAATTGTAAAGTTTGTTAAAAGCTATTTGTACAACTACTGCAACTTCAGTTAAAACACAGACAGGACCTACTAAATTTTGGAATAGACAATTAAAAAATTATATGTGTGCCAAAGTATCTGGTTTAGTTAATATTAGAGAATGACAAGTTATTTTTTTTCTTTTTTTTTATTTCAGCATATTATGGGGGTACAGATGTTTAGGTTACGTGTGTTGCTCTTACCCCCGCTCCTCCCCAAGTCAGAGCTTCAAGTGTGCCCATCCCCCAGATGGTGCGCATTGCACTCATTATGTATGCATATACCCATCCCCTCTGCCCTCCTCCCACCTGCCCAACACCCAATAAATGTTATTCTTATATGTGCACTTAGGTGTAGATCAGTGAAACCAATTTGCTGGTGAGTAGATGTGGTGCTAATTTTTCCATTCTTGGGATACTTCACTTAGTAGAATGGGTTCCAGCTCTATCCAGGAGAATACAAGAGGGCTATATCATCATTGTTTCTTAAAGCTGAATAGTACTCCATGGTATACATATACCACATTTTATTAATCCACTCATGTATTGATGGGCACTTGGGTTGTTTCCACATCTTTGTAATTGTGAAGTGCTGCTATGAACATTCCAGTGCAGGTGTCTTTTTTATAGAGTGACTTTTGTTCTTTTGGGTAGATGCCCAGTAATGGGATTGCTAGATTAAATGGTACTTCTACTTGTATCTCTTTAAGGTATCTCCATATTGCTTTCCACAGAGGTTGCACTAGTTTGCAGTCCCACCAGGAGTGTATGAGTGTTCCTATCTCTCCGCATCCACGCCAACATTTATTGTTTTGGGACTTTTTGATAAAGGCCATTCTCACTGGAGATAAGTGATATCTCATTGTGGTTTTGATTTGCATTTCCCTGATGATTAGAGATGTTGAGCATTTTTTCATATGTTTCTTGGCCATTATTCTGTCTTCTTTTGAAAAGTTTCTGTTCATGTCCTTTGCCCACTTTTTGATAGGGTTGTTTGATTTTTTCTTGCTGATTTTCCTGAGTTCTAAATAGATTCTGGTTATCAGCCCTGTATCGGATGTGTAGCATGCGAAAATTTTCTCCCATTCTGTAGGTTGTCTGTTTGCTCTTGTGACAGTTTCTTTGGCTGTGCAGGAGCTTTTTTAATTTGATGAGGTCCCATTTATTTATTTTGGTTGTTGCTGTGATTGCCTTTGGGTTCTTCTTCATAAATTCTTTGCCTAGGCCAACGTCTATAAGGGTTTTTCCAACATTTTCTTCTAGAATTCTAATCGTTTCACATCTTAGGTTTAAGTCTGTTACACTGCTTAAGAATTTTAAAAAATGCATGAACACTTAAACACCTTCTTTTAATTTTACTTTTCTTAAATAAAAAAAAAAAGACAAAAAACAGATGAACACAGAAACAGAAACAAAAAGCCTTAAAATAATTTGAAAGATCTCAAGTCCAACATCCTTACTTGCCTTTATCTGAAGTTCATGTTATTGGAAGTCTGGCTTCCACAAACTTAAAGGCTGTTTTTTCCCAGGATGGGGCTGTGAGAAACATGTGTTCAGGCCTATTGAGTAAAGAAGACTGAGTAGAAGAGTCTTCTAAAACCATTATTTTGATTTTGATTGCCTCCCAATTTCATCCTAGTTGAGATGAAAAGAAAACCATCTATAATCATTCAGGAAGAATCAGTTTTGACAGTACCCCTTAATTTATTCCTATTTTTAATACATTGTATTCATTAATCATAAATGGTCCTATAACCTAAGACAACCTGAGCATGTGAAAAAAAGTCCTGGGAATAAAAGTGCAGTCTGCTCGTACTCAAGAAATGGTAAACATGGTTATCTGAACAAGCATTCTTTATTTCAGGACAGAAGAAAAGGGAATTAGTTTTTGGTAGTTAGTGAAATCAATATAACATTCTGTCAGCTAATATCACCACATATAAAAAAATTGTAGGCTATAATCCTACTAGAAGTAAAACTATCAAGGGGTTCAACATTTCTATAAGTGTTTTCTTTTAATATCATTTAAAATCATAGCAAGGAAGGGTTAACTAATTAAAATGTACTCCATTTCTTCTGTCCCAGGTTCTCTGTCTGGTCTCTCCTGCTGTTTAAAAAATGTCTACATGCAGATTCAATATCAAGTCATTTTTGTACTTTCAGGAGGATGGAGATAATCTTGTAATATCACATTTGCATTAATAAAACATAGCAGAGTTTATTTTCTTTATAAAATATAATGCCACCTTGAATTACTTTCCACAAGGTACATTTATTTCCATCCACAGAAAAGAAAACATTTATGATATAAGCATATTTTTAAAATCAGATAATTCTATTACTCAGGCAGAAATTGTTGTCCTTAATTAAATATCTCTCCATATTTTGTCTCCAGTAAATAAATGTGTTACTTACATTCATTCAGGTTATTAATAATCTTCTTCATTTGTGAAAATTGTATTTAAAAAAAGAGTTAACCACTTTTCTAATGTTATTTAGCTACTAAACTGCTTGAGCCATTAAATTCAATAGTACAGTGAATATTTGGGATACACAAATGACTAATCTAGTTAATTTCTCAATGTCTATTTATAAAAAATTTGTAATGTTATCCTTTAAGATCCACTGCAATATAGCATAAATAACTATATCTGGTTAAAACTCACTTTAACAGGTTCAGGAGGACTCAGTGTCCTCCCAGGAGAGTATCCAACAACACACTACAACTATCTGCTACCATATTTAGCATTTCCCTTTTTCTCTCCCATCCCAATTTAAATATCTCTGTGTTCTAATCACAAATACATAATAAGGTCTATTAAATTATGTTTACTGAAAACAAAGATTATTAATCATATCTATAAAATTATAATCATATAAAATAAGTCATTTGAGATCTCTATTGATTAGGAAATTTAGTCAATACAGTTTTATTGGGTCTCTGTTTTAGATGTAGGTTAAATACAATAACTTGTATCTAAAGCTCTCATTTAATTTGGGGGGATAACAAAGAATTGCTTTACTAATAAACAATTCAAAATACAATTGTTTTGTGTATGTGTGTGTGTTTCCAGAGGGGGGAAAAGGAACAGTTATGAAATAAATAGCAACTGTAATTATTTAGTGATTATAAATAAATCTACTGGTACCAATGCATCCTGCACATAAGAAAACTGATTTGATAAAACAGTGGATAGTAACACCACTGTATCCATTTCCCCATTTGACAGAATTAAGTACATACAGTATCTCATACATCATTCATTTATTTGTTCATTAGATAAATTCATTAAATAAATACATACCAAGTGATTATAATGCAGACATTGCTTGCTGCTGGAAAAACATAGAGAGTTGCTTACAAAGCTGACAGACTAGCGTAAAGGATAGATGATGACAGGTGAAACTATAGTTAAATGTAAAGATCGATGTGATAAAAATGTGTAATGGGAGCATGAAGCTGCAACAGGCCTCTCAACGCAGTGACAAATTCAGGAAAGATATCTATTGTGAGAGGAAGTCTTATTCTGGAAGCTGAAGTACATGAAGGATGAATCCAGAAAAAGAGAAAAGAGCTATGTATTCTAGAGAGAAAGGAAAGAGTAAGTGAAATTGTGCAGAAACTCTTTTATGTTTCTCACTATTACCGTGAACATTTGGGATAGACAATAGAGATAGAAAATAGCAAGTGAAATTGGCCAGAAACTGTTTTTATTTTTTTTCCTTACTAATACAGTGAACATTTGGGATAGACAAGCAAGAAGTGGCTAGAGAGAAATTCAAAACCAGAGTGTTAGGAAATCTCGAAGTTCATATTTATGTATTAGGACTTTAATATCATCGTAAATCAGTCAGTAATATGTTTATGTTCATGTCAGAAAGGTCTCTCTCCTAAAATTGTGGAGAATGAATTCAATGGCAGCAAGAATAAAGGCGAGAAATCAAATTAGAAGGTTATTGTAGTGGCATGTGCAAGAAATGATAAGTGTGAAAGCAAAACGGATAGAGTGGGAAGGAGATTTGAGATATAATTACTCGCAGAAATGATAGGACTTGGTTATTCACTGTATGTGGATGATAAAAAAAAGGAGGTGAGGATTATACTCGGATTTCTAAGTTTTATAACTAAGAGGGAGGTTGTATTATTGAAAATGCAAGCAGATTCAGTGGAATTAATGAAAACTAGGTTCAGTATTACAGGTACTGAGTGTGAGATATCTGCATGGTATCTGTTTGAAATGAGCAGGAAACAAATGGATATACTGCTGTGGTTTTTAAAGAAAATTCTGGGTAAAAGAGTGATTTTGGAAACCACAATCTATAATATTGGTAATTTAAGCTATGGAAGTGAATTAAATTGGCCAGATGTAGTACATAGGCTTGATGAATATTCTGGTTTAATTATGAGTAAGAAATAATGAGATAGTGTAAAGTGAGAAAGAGAACCTATGTAGTGTGGTGTTATGAAAGTCAAAGAAAGAGTTTCAGGGGAGTTTCAAAAGTGTCCAATTTTGCCAAAGTAAAGCAGTGTAAGGATGGGAACTGTCCATAGTGAAGGCATGTGGTGCAGTGACAAGAGGATTTTAGTATATGGTGATGTCAAAATGAAGAAAAAAATGTAGTGAATAAAGTAGTGTATAGAAAATTGAGAAGGCAAAACAATAAACATAACCAATATACCTTAAAATAATTTGGCTGTTAAAAGTAAGAAGTGGCTCTATGGTGTCTAGAAGCAAGACACAGAATCAAAACACAGCTATGCATGTATATTTGTATGCACATATGTGTATATTTATTTTTATCAAAAATGAGAAAAAATATGCATGAATATAATTATGAAGAATGAAGTAGAAGGTCTTGAAAACATACAAGTCAGTTGGGATAATTGATATTAGAAGATGTCTCCTTAGAAAATGAAAAACAATGTAATCTAGATAGGAGGCAATCATAATTAATAATATCCTAACCGTGGTGTGTTTATGCACTGAAAGAATTCCAGTGGATAATGAAATAATCAAATGTGTGTTTTAGCCATACCATTCTGGCTCCATCATGAATATGAATTGCAGAGGGGCTAGATTTGAGGCAAGAAAGCCAGGCAAGAATGTAATGCAAAATTTCAACCAACAAGTGATCAAGACATAAACAGAACTGGTCATAATAGAAGTAAGGATGAGAGGAATAATATGGAAGTTATGAAAGAAGAAAGTGAAATCTATGAAATGCTTCCGAAATGCTCATTTGCAGTATTCTTCTAAGTTAACTTGATTAAAATTGGAATTATATTTCCCACAATCCTGTTCTTGTATGATTCTAAGTTAATATTGAACCAAAGAGGAACTTGGGCAAAAGTAGTACCTATTATTTTTGGGAAGTCATTGCAGTTACATATAGTGATGGTACCACACAGGTCCAGACCATCTTTTCTTTCCTCTACTCTCCATCCACTTCATCTTTCCAATTGTCAGCCCTAATGGCCAAAAGAAATTCCAGGCCCCCCACTGGATACTTGGTTATACATCACGGGGTTGTAGCTGCATCAAAGCAATAGTATATCACAAACCTCCTTATAAGTTCCCCATTCACGATTTCACTTTGGCAGCAGAAGTTTTTGGAACTTCTTATTTCCTGGAAAACTCCAAGTTATCTATTCTCACCAGTGTCTCAGCCAGGTTGGCTACTAACTCATTCTATGATCCTCTGACTCTTCATTCCAGACTTTCACATTCCCAGCTCTTACCATGTATCTGTGAAATATAATCTCACAATAAATTCTTTATTCACATATTTTTTATTTTAAGTCTACTTCCTTAGCTGAACCCTGACTGATTCATTGGTAGCATTCTATTTCTTGACCTGGCTGTTTGTTGCATGAATGTATCCACCTTTAGAAAAATTCATTAAGCCCTACATTTATGATCTTTGTACTTTTCCAATTATATTTTATACTTAAGTTAAAAGCTTACTTATAAAACTTCTTTCAGGAATGAGATGAGTATTTATGTCATATCAGATCAAATTTTAGTCTCATAACAGATATGCACAAACTATATATTCTTCCAGAGGGATAACACCATTTCCCTTTTTGTCTATGATACCTATGTATAATTTATTAAAAATTCTAAAGTAAAAAATCTTGTGTAGTACTGTCTCATGCAGTTATCTCAAACCTCATCAAATACCTTCTGTAATGCCACCTGTAGAAGAAATCAGCTGCATTCACAGGTTATCATCTGAAAATAAGTATCAAGCTGACTGGGCATGAGATAAAATTAGGAATCCCAGACTTTTTACACAGCAATCTGGGCAGCACCAAGGAAATATGAAGACGAAGCAAGATGTATTTTTTGAGTAATAGTTATCAACCAAAGGAAAGAATCATAGTGGATATCTATTCTATATAAATGTGGTAGGCTGAATAATGGCTCCAAAGGATATCCAAGTCCTAATCCTTGGAGCTGTGAACACTATCTTAGATAGCAAAATGAACTTTGCAAATGTGATGAAGTTAACGATCTTGAAATGGGGAGATTACCCTGAATTATCAGAATGGTCCCTAAATGCAATCACAACTATCCTTACAAGAGGGATGCAAAGGGACATTTGACAGACAGAAGAGGAAGAAGGTGATATGATGAAAGCAAGAAGAGAAAAGGTGATGTCACAAAAGGCCACAAGACAATAAAACGAGGTCAACTTCCAGAAGCTACTGAAAGCAAGGAAATGGATTTTTACCTGGAGTCCCCTGAGGGAGCTCAACTCTCCCAGCACCTTGATTTTGACCCAGTGAAACCCACTTTAGCATCCTGGCCTTCAGCATGTAAGAGAATAAATTTGTCTTCCTCTAGGCTACCCAGTTAGTGGTAATTGTTTAAAGTTGTCATAGGAAACTAATGCAGGAAGGAAGGCGAGTCTTCAAGGATTTAAATCAGTATATGCATGAGGAATAAGCTGTACCTTGTAAACAAAAAGAAAAAGGAGAAAGAAACCCAAACAAAGAAATAATAGTAGGGTATTTTGCATTATTTTAACTTAAGGAGAAGCAGGATTTAAAAACACAGTGCGAATTTAACCATATAGAATTAAAAGTCTCAGTCTTGATCATACTTCCCACAAAAGACTCCAGGTTGCCTTGGCTACAGGATACCTCTCTCACCAAAGACAGCAATATTACAATAAAGAATACAAATGCAATTTAATTAAGCCATAATTAGAGGCAAGGATAAACTTGGCATAATAATTTCCTCATTATGAAGGTCTAAGGTCAAGTTTGCTAAGTATTTGAATGACTAAACAAAAATGAGGTCAATGTGAAATATACTTTGAGATGAAATGTACTTATGTATTACAAACATGATGCATTTCAATTCTATCTTTCTATAAACACACACAGAAATAGGTTTGAGCCTGTGTGCTCCAGCTTAGAAATATTGCTATATAAGGCACGAGAGGTTTGCTCTGAAAATTATCTACATTATTAGGTGATTCCTATGAGCCATTCCACACAATTCTGATACAATTTAAATGATATAAGGTAAAAACAGACTCTAGTACGTCCTTATTTTTCTATCCCTCTTTAAGAATTATTTCCCAGGATCTTTGCTATACGTCCAGCTTCTGATTTTATTTTTTCTTTTTGTAGACTTGATTCAATCTTCAAAACAATACATGTCATTTATTTTTCCTGATTCACACTGGATAGTACTGCCACTTGGACTCACTATCTGGAGTGTGGGCTCAGGCCATTCTGGTAAAATATTCTAAGTTTGGACTTGGCCTATGCACAGAACAGGGCTAACTGGGAAGGGCTGTGTTCCTCTACTTCTGTCCAGTCCCAAGAAAGGCCTGTTCTGATGATTTTAACTGAGCTCTTGGAATGTTCTGTCTCATAGGGTTGTTTGTGTAGCCTATGGCCTTGTGACAAACGTTACCATTTTATCCAGATAGTTCATACTATTAAAGGTATTTATGGTCAACACCTGCTTTTAACCTAGAAAACTAGAGCTTCAGTAACTGTGGCCAGTCACACAGTCACTGTAAGACTACCTGACGGTGACTGAACCCCCACAAAAAAATCTGGACAGTCAGGCTCTGTGGAAATTCCCTGGATGGCAACACTTCACACGTGCGATCACACATTGTTGCTGGAGGAATTAAACTCATTCTGTGCTGCTCCACTGGGAGGGAACTTAGAAGTTTGTACCTGGTTTCCTCTGGACTCTGCCCCATGAGCCTTTTCCTTTTGCTGATTTTCTCTGTATCTTTTCACTATAGTAGGCTAGCACTGTGAAGATAAAAACATCTGAGTCCTGTGAGTCCTTATAGCGAATCATCAAGCTTGAAGAAAGTTTTACGGACCCCTTAATACAGCCTATTTCCCACATTTGGATCAGCAAAGGTTTTCCTCACATATTGTCATGGATAGTGCTACGACTTCATTCTTGCTCATTTCTTCAGCAAAGCACTGAAGAGAGTATAGTTACAGCAATGACAGAAAAATGATTTAACAGAAAGAAATTTTAGTAACAGGAGAAAGAAAACTTGTGAGTTATCCTTGCAACTCTCTTATAGTCTCTTGCTGTTTTTACCTCATTATGTAACTGATTAAAGTTTGTACTCGGAGGGCATGGGTCAACTCTGCCATTTTTTTTGCATCTGTTTAAACTTACATTCTTATTTTTCTCATGGTTTCTTTGCAATTATTGCTTTAACATGCTTCCCTTTTTGGAGAGATAAGTTAAAATAGGATAATATAGTCTGCAAATGTACTTTACAAAGCATACTTAAACAGGGTTAGGATGTACATATTGAATAAAGAATCCACCCTTAAAGCCCAGTTATGGACTACATTGCATTCCCTCAAAATTCATATGTTGAATTCCTAAACCCTAAAGGGACTATTTGGAGATGGGCATTAATGAAGGTAATTAAGGTTACATGAGGTCATTAAAGTAAATCCTAATCTGAAACAAATTGGTCTCTATATAAGAAGAGGAGACAAAGGCACACACAGAGGAAAGACCCTGTGAGGACATGGTGAGAAGGCAGCCATTTACAAGTCTTGGAAGAAGACCTCAGAAGAAACCAACCCTGCTGACACCTTGATCCCAAACCTCTAACCTCCAGAGTTGTGAGAGAATCCATTTTTTTTGTTTTCATCACCCACTCTCTGCTACTTTGTTATGGCAGCCGTAGCAAACTAATGCAGCCTCCAGACTTTCAGGATAAATTATAAATTATGTGTGATTATCTAATAAATCTACCCAGTGAGGGCACAACTTGATAATATTAAATATTTTTAAAACTAAATTTCTAAGTTAGTGCTTTTAAAAAAATGACACAAGTCCTCTAAAGTTCTTACAACCCATGTTTCTAAAATAATGGTTCCCAACTTGTAGGCCAGGAAGCAGGTAGCAGAAGATTGAATACATTTTTATGTCAAATAATAACTCTAGCCTGAATAAATAATGCCTTGTACACACCAATAACCCAAACTTTCAAATGTATGTAGATGATATTCTGATTATCAAGATACAAAATTATTTACAAGTATTTCAAAATGCATTGTTGTGCTTTGTCATTGATTAATGAATTCTAAGACAAAAGTTGTCATGTAGGAGTCCACATGGTTGTCATATAATAAAGAAATAATCATACTGGGTATACAGAATATTCATAAGGATATCTTCTTCTATTTTACATAAGACTGGTAAATGTGTGACCTTCTCTTTGGAAAAATAGCATAGTACATGGTCTGAAATCATAGGACAAGATAACTTCTGTATCACTGATTTTAAAATCTTTATTTTACACATGAAGGAAAAAGAAGCCTGGAGTTTTTTATTGTTTCTCACAGTCAAAGACTTAATTACTTAATTGTGCTAATATCTGGGTCACTCAATATAATAAAGAAAATGCAGAATAGTTGTTTCTATTGTCTGAAGTTGCCCTAAAATGTATTCAAATTCCAGCTTCACTGTCTAATTTTCATATCTATAAAATGAAGACAATGACTTCCCCTTAAAGGATTATTGTAGTCTGGAAGATCTGTTATACAAATGCTAAGTGATATACATCATTTAATACCATAAATTCCTAGTGCTGCATAGCACGATGCATATATCTTTGGTCTTTTTTTTCTAAATTTTGCATTCTAATTTTCAAACATATTTTTCTTCTCTTACATTTGCTTTACGCTTTTATTGCCACGATCTGGTATTCTATTTTCTACTACTAAACTATATTTAATATCTGTTTTTGCAATACATACTGTCAATTGATGTGTTTTGTGTGGCTTTTCAGCTCTTAGTCGTGTTTCCCAAAATCTTATTAAAATTACTGGATAAAAAGACAAAAAAAAAAAAAAAAGGATTATTGTGAGAGTTAAAGGGGAAAAAGCATGCCAAGCTCTTGGCACAGGGTCTACTTTTCAAAAAGTACTGTGCAGTGGGTGCCCATTTCTGTTAGCATGAAGCAAAATTTTCCCCATAAGCCCTGTTACACTGTGTGGACCTATAGTCACCTACCTCCACTGACCAGGGAAGAAGTAGAGAGTGATACTGGAAATGTTCTTGAAAATTGGTAAGGAAAAAGTCATAGCTCTCCAGCAGAAAGCAAATCAAATTAAATTCTGCTAATTTCCCTGAAAGTAAATAACTGGATTTATAGCTATAGGATATCTTTCGTCTCTGATGCACTTGAATGGCTCTTGTGAAATTCCTAATTTTTTACTAAACCCAAAAGCCTTTCATGTAGTCAAAACATGAAAATTGAAAAGCATTTTGGCACTGACTTCAAATACCTATCTGTGCCTTTATTCCAACAATGTTTTGTGGCTTTAATCAAAAAGACAGTCAACCACGAATGTTGGCAAAGAGGTGGAGAAAGGGAACCCTCATACACTGTTGGTGGGAAGGTAAATTAGTGCAGCCACTAGGGGGAACAGTATGGAAGTTCTTCAAAACACTGAAAACAGAACTACCACATGACCCAACAATCCCACTGCTGGGTATATAGCCAAAGGAAGGGAAATAGTATACCAAAATGATAGTTTTCTTTTTGAAAACACAAGTTGTAAATATCAAAGAGAAAGAATTAATGTGTATAAATTTCTTTTAAAATCATTAATAGTTTCCATTTTTAAATGAGACATAATGCTGTCGGGAGTGAAGATAGTGTTACCAAGTTAACAATTTAATTTATGGAAGGACATACACAATTTTATATTGTAAAAGAGGTTGAGCTTGCACTAATCTTCAGCTAAATCAATGCAGAATGATATGGAAATCAGTCATTTAAAACTACCGGGAAAATTATTACCCAATTCATCAAACATGGACTGTTTCCTTATTAATTCTCTTTCTGATAATCAGTTACTTATTAATATATTTGTAATTATTTTCTTTCACTTTACATTAGAGAATTTTGTCTTATTTGATTGTTTCTGCCTCTCCTTCATCCTCACCAAATTATTTTCAAATGAAAAAACCTTAGTTTTCTATGGTCTCCTGACATTTCCAATTACCAAAGATCCTTATTCATAATAACATTGGCTGGTAAATTCATAAACAAGACAGAAGCCCATAAATTGAATAAGGTATTTATAGAACATTATTTCAACTGTGTATTGCAGCACATTTGAGTGCATAATGTTGGAGCTCAGAAAACAATACCCCAAAACGAAGGCCTCACAAGCAGGCTCAGAAACAAAAGTCTCTTTCTGATTTTATCCCGCCCTCCCTACTCTGGCCCCTC
Source organism: Indri indri (assembly GCA_004363605.1). Lineage (NCBI taxonomy): Eukaryota > Metazoa > Chordata > Mammalia > Primates > Indriidae > Indri > Indri indri. Next base: position 32,340 of record RJWJ010017059.1, read on the forward strand.
ATTCTTCCCCAAGGCTAGCCATAGAAACCAGAATCTCTTTTCCCCAAGGCAGGTCGTAGAAACCAAAACTGACAATGTGGTAATCATCCTTTCCTCCCTGCCCCCTCCCCCCTTCCTTCCTTTCTTCCTTCCTTTCTTCTTCCTTTTCTTCTTTCTTTCTCTTTCTTTTTCTTTCTTTCTTTTTTCTCTAAATTTCTTTCTTTCTTTGTTTCTTTTAATGAGGAGTGAGTTATATTATAGCAGTAATGGAGGCACTGGAAAAGATATTCCAAACTTGAATGTAAGGCAAAAGTAAGTATTGGATACCAGAATATGCCACCACAAATATGACTATAAATATTATGAAGGATTTTAGGACATGCTATCCCAAAATATGCTGTTTTTGTAGTATGTATTATTTTGAGCTGAAGTCACTTGGAAAACAGCAAATTCAGGGAGAAGCTTTCTCTGAACTCCCTTATCTACCTAAAGATGGAGACTCCAAAAGAAACTCAATTGTCATCAATCCCTCCCCTCCAAGGAGCTGCACCCATGAGATCAGGAAAGATCAGTTCCTCACAGAAGAGGAGACTAGTTGTCAACCTGACACCCAGACAGATTTTGTCACAAACGATTATACATCCCATCTATTCTTCTAAGAGCCCATTCGTGTTTCCTGAAAGTCATTTATTGTCTCTTATGTGACATATATCCCCCTCTCCTTCCCTTGTTAAGTCGTGTATAGTATAAGATATACTATAAGATTGATTATAAAATAATCACCACTCTTTTGGGTATTCGTTTTTTCCTGTGATGCTCCAGGAATGTAATAACAAAAATTGAAAAAAAAAATTGTGTGCCTTTATCGCTTTAATTCTGCATTTTTTTCAGTTTGTTTCATAGAGCCAGCTATCAAACCTAGGAGGGCAGAGGGAGAGTCATTTCTCCCTTAGAAACACCTGCATGTTTTTCAGCCTCATATTGGAGCGTTGTCCAACTGGCCCTCCCAAGGTTAATTTAATTTTCTAGGAAGGGTATGTTTTTGTTTCACTATTTTCTATTTGTGAGGGCCCCCAAATTCCGTGAATTTACTTGTTAGCATGTAAATGTAAATTCTCTTTTATTTATATTTTATTTTTAATTGAAAGATAATAATTGTAGGTATTTATGGGGTACAAGATGATGTTTTGATATATGTACACAATGTGCAACGATTAAATAAAGCTAATTAATATATTCAGCACTTAACATACTTCTACTTTTTTTTTTTTTTTTTTTTTTTTTTTT
>RJWJ010017060.1:0-33553 GCA_004363605.1 Indri indri
GGGACCATGCCCCCATCTTTAGGTTCTCTACCCTGGCATTGCACAGGAAGATATTTCTTCTGGAGTCACAGGCAGAGGAACACTCCAGAGAAAAGGTCATTTATTCCCCCAGAGGATGCACCCAGATCGGCAGGAGACATCAGCCTTAATATATGGGCTGCATTTTGCCAGGACTGTGACAGTCATTAGAAATGGGCCTTGGGTATCATTACCCCAGAGTCATCCTGGTGAAGTATGCATCCTCTGAGCAGACAGAAAACATCAGAGCGCCCTGAGCCGAACTGGTCAGCTGAAAATGCCGGAGTACTTTATCCTTGGAAGGAGATTAAGCCATTTATTGGAGGACAGAAGTTCAGTGGAATAGTTACAGCCATCTGACATTTCCATAAATTAATAAAATGTGTGTGGTTGGCATAATTCAGTGTGTAAAAGCATTGATCTCTCCTCCCCAAAGTCCAGGAGGAGAATTCCGGGCAGTGGGAGGAAAAAGGACCTCGGGGCCAGTGACATTAGGCCTGGGCCATCAATGACGAGCCTGCCTGCATGGGAACCCCGCGCCTGCGCACGTGCACGCTCAGGCTCAACCGGCTCCGTCGTTCACACACACGGTTTGGGGACTCGGCTCAGATCTTGCCCGTTTTCTGTGTCCTTCTCCTGCTCTGTTGTTCAAAGCACCTCCTGCCTGGTGCATACCTGTGGAGCCTAACTGTTGTCCTGTCTCAGGCTCCTCTCCCTTCTAAACCGTGAGCTCCTGGGGCACCGTAGGCACCTCTTGGCTCCTCCTTCAATGATCAGCCTGCTGCAGAAGCGCACTCCGGAAATGCCAATGACATGGATGAGTGACAGCGAACGAATGGTCACGTGTGTCCTGCTTTGTAGAATCCCCGTTCCCGTGGAGGCGTGGTGGAGTCCGAGTGACGTTCTAGGTCCCTCAGGCACTAAGTATGGGCCCTTTGTGCGACACCCTCTATCCCCGGTCCATTTCCTTACCTGTGAAAGGGGGGATTGATGCACCCTCCGTGTAGGGATGACGTGAGGTGTGGCCATAAAGCACCCGGTGCCTTCCTTACCCACAGTGAACATTCGATAATGGTACGCAGTTGCTGTTTTGCCAATGGTCAGCTCTTACAAAAACAGATGAGGTCACGCTACCGCATTAATTTAAAATATTTTGCTTTTGCTTCTGTCCCCAAAGTTCACAGGCAACACTTTTCAGCGAGCACAGTTTCAGCGAGGGTAATAGCAGTGTGATTGCAACCTCACCCACGTGGAGGAAGCCCAGAGCAACAGGTAAACGCACGACTCTCTGGGGAGAGGTGTGGATGACCAAAAACGCAGGATGGTGCGTCCAATCCCAGCAAGGGCAAAATAGATCACAGTGATGTCTTCAACCAGCCCACAAGCAAATTATCCACTGACTCTGCTCCACTGTTTAATTAGGGTAAGACAACCAACATGGCTCCATACAAACCGTTTTAATGAACCATCACTACAAAATTAATGATGCCGACAGGTAGTGAGGTCTCTCCATTTGCTTTTCCTGGGTACGGGCACACTTGGTGTTGAATTAGGCCAAGGGCCTGAGCCGGGAGGGGCAGCGAGCTCTGTGCCTGCTCTGGGTGCCAGACAGCCCGGACCTCTCAGAAGCTACCCTGCCTTCCTGAAACCCACAACGGGTGCTCTCTATGGGCTCTTGTCCCTTGACACTCAGGTGGGTTGTTGGAGCCCCATGCTGGTGAGGCCCCCAGACCGGGGTGGCTTTGCCTGGGGTGAGGATTGATGCCTTTGTTGCGTGACCTAGACTTTCCTCTGCCATGAGCAAGGTACCCAGGAGGGGAACTCAAGCATTGTATGGAAGACAAAGTGGATGGCTTTAGAACCCTGAGATTCGGTGACCTACAAGATGCCTTCGTCACGTAGAGCCCTGGCCGGATCCATCCTCAGGAGATGTGGGTGAGAGTGGGTGAGACGCTCCCGGGTGGTGAGTCTGAGCAGACCAGGATGGCAAAACGATCCTTCACAGATGTGGCTTTATGCACAGATGTGACTTCTGACACCCAGATTGCGCAGTGAATGTCAGAGACTCATGGTTTTTCCCTCATCTCCAAATGTGCCCCCAGTACCAACACCTTTCCTGGGTGGTGTTCCCCAAAACCTGGGACTCTGCCCACGGTGGTGTTTAAGAGACGGCGGGTTAGTATCGAGCTGCTTTGGGGGAGCACACAGAGGATGGGAGAGCACAGCGTCATGTCATTAGGAAATTCTTTCCTTCTCTCTCTGCCCTCTTGAAGCTCCCAAAGAGGACGTTGAGTCAGGTGCTGGTCTGGTCGAACCATCTCCGTATCCTGCCCACTTCATGTCTGAACAGAGAGGGCGGTCTGATGTGTATAGCTTTCAGCAGGCAGTGAGAAGCACCTGGATTTTGATCACTTTTTTCTTTTCATTTTGTAGTTATTTTTATACTTCATTTTACTTAATTCCATTTAAGATGAACATTTAATTTCTTTTTCAAAGGAGTTTATTTAGTTAGAAAAAATGGCTTAGTTTAAATAAAACATAAATTACCTAGTAGCATAGGTAGATTGCGAGAGATCGACAACTTAAGGTCACAGTCCTGGGTCAGCGGTTTTGGCCTCTGGCTGGGACTTGTCCTCGGTAGCCCAGGGAGGTGCTGGGTGGGCGTGCAAGGGTGGTGGTGAGCATGGCCAGCAGGACCCCAGACCACGACCCACATTTATTTCTGCACATTGGGCTTCTGCGTGAGTGTCCTTGGGAGAAGGGCTTCTGCCGCTGAAACTGATTTTAGACAGGTGTCCCAAGTGTTCGAGGACGGGATGAGCTAAACAAGTGGGCTCCCCACTGGAAGTGCTCTCTGGGCACAAGGATGGATGTCGATGTGGTGCTTGGGTCTGGGAGTTTCTATGGAAGAAGATAGCTCAGCTTCGATGAGGCCGGGGAACTTGAGACAAACGCCACCTGGGTGCTGGTGTGCTGACCTCCGAGGGGTAGAGAGGTCAGCAGGGATGGTGTGTGGATGTGGTTCTAGAGTCAGAGCACCTTCTGGTCTGACACCCACTGGCTAGGTGACCTTGGACTCAGGCAGTCAATGGTGACTTTCATCATCTGCACAATGGGATGAAGGCTCCACACGCAGACATTAAGGAAGGGCAGGGCTTGCTGATAGGCAGTAGCACCGCTTGTGGGGACCCTGCAGTAGCAGGGATTGTTTTCATGGTCCGGCTGCAGGAGACACCTTTCTCCCTGGCCCTGTCATTTCCTGATGGGCATTAACTGCAAGGACACCATAGCCGGGTGACCGTGGGGCAAGACAACCCCTCCCAGCCAGTCCCCGGCTCTCCAGCAGGACCCAAGCCAATGACCCAGGTCACCTCGGTGTCACTTGTGCATGCACTTGCCAAGTCCCTGCGCCACCTTCTCTTCCATTGTGTGTTTGGCAGAATCTGTGTTCACTCAGTGTGTTGCCATTGCCTGCCATTTGATATGCTGTTTCAGTCATTAGCAGCTTCTCTATGTTTCCATAAATATTTAAACCGCCAGTAGGTGGTAACCACCTCAGTGTAAAATTAGGAAGGATCAGAGGACATTGGTCCACCCTGGTTATGAAAACGTTGGCTTGATCTTTACAACAGAAGCAGGTCCTGCTACCAGGAGACGGGATGCAAGTGAGCAGACCTGGGCGTGCACAGGAGCTTTTGTTTGGTTTTGTCTTAAGCCACACAAACAATTCTAATGCCTGCTGCTTGCACACAAATTGTCCTGTGTCTTCACTGCAGAGGCCCTTCTGGCCACACTCGGGAGCAATTCTGTGCTGTTTCCTGCTTCTCTTGGCACCCTTCACTTGCTCATCCCAGCACTCAGGCATCCTCGCGGTGCACTTGAGCCAGAGGAAACGCCCACGCTAACCATCCTGACCACCTATCCCTATGCTCGGATTTGCAGATCAAGCATTCTGGAGGATGGCAGACTTCTTGGGCTTAGTTTGTCTGAGATTATAGTGACCTCTTGCCAGATGGCCAAGGTACAGTGTTCAGGTAAGCAAAAATATAGGAGATGGCTTTTTTTCTTTGCAAAAATCCAGCCCAGACCCCAGGGTCAGTGCAAGAAGTCATGCTCATCCAGACTAGTATTGCCAGGCCCCTTGCCCATGCAGACATCACTAATCGATCACAGTACTGTTTCCCATGGATCAAGGATTAGACCTCAGGGTCTTCTCAGCATTAGGGTCCAGGTAAGAGGATACCTGATGAAATCTCTTTGTGGTCCTGGACCTTTGCTATGTGTTTTTAATTAAAACAGGATTTTTTTTTCCTAATAAAGAAGATATCCTTCTATATGCAAATATGGAATTACAAGAATTTGCAATCAATACTGACATTAACTCACCAATGACTCTGTGACCCCCTGGCGAGTCTTGCTGGTGCTTGGACCAACGTCCAGTTGAGTCCCCTTGCCCACGACAGAGCTCCCAGACCACGGTGGCAGCTCACTGAGGGCCACGTGGATTATGGAAGAGCTGGGTGAGAACCATACCTTCTGTGTCCTTAACTATTGTCCTTTCCACCACGGGCTTCCAACGTTTACCCAAACACATTCGCCCTTCCTTACTGGTCTGGTGCGACTGTGTCCAGTGTGGGTGGACTTTGGCGTTCGTGCCCGTGCTGGGATTGCCCTCTGCCCTGTGTCTCCTTGAATCCTTCATCCACGGCAGCCCCTTGCCCATGGAAGATTTGCAGTGAGCGAAGTGTTTATTGCATCTGCCCCTGTTGGAAGAGCTTATGTTTTAAATCACGTTTCCTAAAAGTAGGATTTACACAAACGGTGTCAGTGCTGCTGTTCTGAAGCACAAACCGGCGATCACGTGGCATATCCCGCTCTCTGCGGGCAGCTCAGGCAGGCCGTGTGGGACTCGAGGGGCATTAGCGAGGCTCTGTGGGCTGTGCCTGGGCCCTGAACTTGCAGCCTGATGACCTTCGTTCTGTGCTTGTCTTAGTCTGCTCAGGGGCTGCAGACTGGGGGACTTAAACCACACACATTTATTGCTCACACTTCTGGAAGCTAAGAAGTCACATGGCAGAGCAAGCGAGTGAGCTAGGCTCTTCCTCTTCATGAAAACATTAGCCCCATCGTGGGGCCCCACTCTTCTGATCTCATCTCAACCTAGTTATATCCCAAAGGCCCCACCTCCAAATACCATTACGGTAGGGGTCAGGGCTTCAACATATGAATTTTTGGGGGACACAAACATTCAGTCCGTAAGCAAACTCCCATGAGAAATTACTGGCTTCATTAAGTGGTGGGGAGGTAGAGTGCTTTGGTTAAATCCTTCTGAATTTGAGCACCACGTTAGAAATTCTGATTTCATTGGTTGGGTGTGGTCTGGGTTTGGCCTGGGAGTTGGGAGTTTTAAGACCACCCAGGTGATTCTAATGTGGGGCAAGGTTGTCACCCCCCAGGTAACTGCATTCTTTGTGCACCTGCATAATAGAATCTCTGGTCTCCCCAGGGAAGATACCTGCCATAGGAGAATAATGATGGTAACTGACATTTTCGAGTACTCCTCTGTGCCGGGCACTGAGCAAAGTGCTCTGACTCATTCACAGCATCAATCTTGCAATAATTCTAGGAAGGAGATGTGGATATTTCCTACTGTTCAAGATGAGGCGACTGGGGCTTGGGGTGCACAGCTTACCAGTGATCTGAATCCAGATCTGACGTACCTGCAGAGCTTACATCTTTGGCCCCCAGGCGACTGTGCTCTGCCAATCGCTGCCTTTAACAAGTGCAGAATCCCCAGCGGTCCCCCTGCTCAGAAAGAAGGGGAAGAAGAGCTGGAATGTGCCTCATCGTTTGGAGAGTGACAAACCCTGGGAACCATTCTGCCTGGCTTCTAAGGAGACACCCAGAGAAGTGATGGGTGATGAGGGGCTGGGTTGAGAGCCTCACTAGTCACTGGGCCCTTCCCTGGGTCCCCCTCACTCGGGTCAGGTGCAGGAGACAGGTTCTGCATTCCACGTCCCAAGTGTTCAGAAGCCACAACTTTCAGAGCCTGGATTTCTGCCAGCCAGGGCAGTGGCGTCTGGTACCTGCTGGCCTGGAGAACCACTTGGCCTGTGAGTTAAAGCCACTTCTGAATGGCCCTTCCCAGACTGCGCTTTGGGTGGCTGGCGCACCCCGCAGCCCGGCGCCGACCTCTTTCGGGGCGCAGTGGCTCTCGGCGGAGCGTGAAGCACGAAGCCCAGGTTCCAGCGAGCGCGTTGCCAAGAGAGCACACACAGGGTTTCCAGTTCATTTCCCTGCATTATCCCAGGTCTGCGGATAAACAAAACAGCAATAATAGCTCTTGGTGGTATTTTAATTGGCATTAGCTGTGTTTTAATTAGTAAAAGAAAGAAGAGGAGGAGGTCAGGGGAAACTCTTCCCTGACCGCCCCCTCCCAGAGAAGGTGCGGCCGCCCCAGGTGCTGTTCATTGAACAGCCCGTTTGGACAATTCATTCGCAATCAGTGTCACTTCTGGACTCTCAGCCAGGGTGCCAGGTTAACACTTCTTCTAGCAAAACAGCATTTTTTAGTTAAGTGAGCGCTGAGGCTCCGTTGCCTAGCACCGTCTGGGAAGAGGTGATTTTCCGACTGAAAAGCAGGTTCGGCACCAGACTGGGGGGTGGGCAGAGGGAGTGGGGGGACGACTGTAAGAGGGGACACAGAGGCCACACCCCAAGCCGTCCTCCCAGTGCCAGGAACTGTGACAACCACCCTTTTGTCTGGGGGAGTTCCTGGCGGAGGCCGTTGGACTAGCTTCGGGGACCGGGCAGAGGGGGATGAATCACTGTTAAAACCTGGGGGGATGGTCTTGGGAAGGTCTGTGCAGTTTTAAAAAGTTAATTCAGGAGCTTGAAAAACTGCAAAAGTTTTCCAACAAAAGGAAACTTCTGGAAAGCAAGTTAATCCTGTATTTCTGATACTGAGGTGACGCTCCCGGCTCTCACACGCTATGATTTTATTTGGCGCAGAGACCCACTGAAAGGAAAAACACCTGGGCATGCGACTGGCAGCATTTGGACCGCTTGCAGGACCCAGGCTGCGCCCACGGACCTCAGACACCAGGCTGGGTGCGCTGAGCCCTGGGACGGGCAGGTGAGCAGGGCAGGCGTTGGACCATGTGGACCTGAAATCTCGCGCTTCTCTCCATCTGGATGGCTCATGTCGGAGACGCCACCGTCCAGCCTGGCATGCGGACAGATCTCCCATCCTCTTCCTTCCTTCCCTCACCCCCTCCCCACACGTCAGGTCTAACGCCTGGAACTCGCCAGTGTTACCTTACACGGAAAAGGGGTCTTTGCTGACGTGGGGTCTGCGCAGATTAAGGACCTTGAGATGAGGAGATCATACTGGATTACTCGAGTGGCCCTTACATGCAGCCACAAGTGCCCCGTGAGAGAGGCAGAGGAGGAGGCCAAGTGAAGACAGAGGCAGAGGTCGGAGGCCGTGGCCACAAGCCAGGGTGCCTGGAGACACCAGAGCCGGCAGCAGCAGGGAAGGATCCTCTCCCAGAGGCTTGGAGAGAGTGAGGCCCCACCGATGTCTTGGTCTTGGAATTCTGCCCACCAGAACCACGAGAGAAGACATTTCTGTGGCTTCGAACTAACCGGTTTGTGGTAATCTGTTTTGGCAGTGCCAGCTCACACAGGCAGTGGGAGCAGATCTCTAGCAGAAAGATGTCGGCGGCCTGGGGCGAGGCTCAGGAGGATTCCCGCGGGAGCATGCCGCCGGCCCCGCAAGGCAGTCTGGAATCCAGGGTGACGTCGGGTCTGTGCCGGATCGCTGCCAACAGGAGCAGAAAGGAGACCAAGACAACAGAATGTGGGAACCAGAGGGAGGAGGGCCGGGTCCCCCAGGGCTGGGAGAGGAGCTGACAGCGTGGGCAGAGTCCCCTGCAAGGACAGCTGACCCGATGGCCCCATCATTGCCAGGACGAGGGAGTCAGAAGTCAGGGGCCGACCAGTGCCGAGGCCGAAGAACTGGTGGGGTGAAGGGGCCACTCACACAGGTGGTCTCTCGGGAGGGATCGCCCTGCAGTCCTCCAGGGCCAGTGCTCCTGAGCACCCACGGCGCGGCTGACCCTGACACACCTCGGAGGCAGAAGCCAAGCTTCTGGCACTTGACCCACCCTCTCCCATCACAACACTCTGGAGAAGCTGCCTCCAGCTTCCCAAACCCACCAACTTATGGCAATGCCGTGTGTGTGTGTGTGTGTGTGTGTGTGTGTGTGTGTGTGTGTGTGAGAAAGAGAGGGAGGAGGAGGAGAGGGGAGAGAGCCATCTGAGTTGGTCAAGGCTCTGCAAACTGCGGGTCCTGGAACCCAGTGGGCCCTGAGCAGAGCCGTGCCGGGGAGTCAGTTCTGGTGTGTTTGGAAGACTCTGCTTCCTCCCTCTGGAGTCCAGCAACCTGAAATCTTCCAGACCGTAACCACCTCCATTAGCGTTTTGGAGTTAAGGCAGGATTTCACTAACTACACTCAAACACTTCATATTTTTAATCAGTTCCACCTAGCAAAGATTCATTTGTTCGCTCACACACTGGGGGCATTCTTCCAGGTGCTAATGATGGGTGACGGAGCAAGGACAGGGGGTGGGGGGCTCTCCTGCCTTGGGGGCCCATGGCCCAGCAGAGAGCTTTTTGGATCTTGACGTTTTGGATCACTGAATTGTTCAGCCCACCCCATCACCGGCCACAGCCTCCTGTCATCTGAAAGTGTGATCAGAAGAGCTCCATTGCCTCCATCAAAGTCATCGATGAAAATATCACATGGGCCCGTGCGGCTGACCACGTCCTCATGCACAGCAAGAGAAGACTCCTCCCGGGTCAAGAGCTCTCTGCACCCCACACCTGGCCTTCCTTCAAAAAATTACCCCTCTCTCAAGTTGCCTAACACGTTCTGCTTTGTGGTGTCCTGAGAGGTTACTCTGCCCTCTTCTTCCTCACCCCCACCAGACTAGGAATTATGACGGCTTCTTATCGAATCCGCTTCTGACAGTGAGAACACCCAGATCGATGGGAAAGCTGCCGACCTTGGCCCCGATCAGCTGCACAACCTGGGACCAGCCAATTGACCCCCACACTCCACAGCTTGCTCATCTAGAAAATAAGATATACCTTATTCTTCCCAGGGCTGTTGTCAGAACCACAGGAAACAAGGTGTGGGAAGATGATTCTGTCTGAAAGTCCCCTGCACTGGCTACTTCTGGAAAGTTCTTCCTCTTCCCTGATCGTGGTCAGATGATTTGATGCTTGTATCACATGTAGCACTTCCCTGCAGCCTGTATCCCATCTGGAATCAAACAGGGAGTCATCGCAGTTTCACTGTCTCTCTTCCTAGGCCATTGGTTCCAGCCGCGAGGTCTGCACTCGTGTCCCCGTCACCCAGAACAGCACTGGGCACTGCGGACCCACGGTACATATTGTTGAAGGATCCAGAAATGCACGATTTTATTAAAACACTGATGCATTCATATATGGTCTGTGTGCTAATTTCTGTGAAATATTTTTAAAAAATCAGATCCTGAGTCGCAAATGTGAGACACAAATTAGACTTGGCTTTTGCATGTGGCGGCTTTGCCAACCCCATAACCTACCAGAAGTGTGAAAGTTACATGCATCAGATTTAGATAATACACCCAACAGACGCAAACCAGAACCGACTGAAGAAAGTCGGCTGAGAAATTACAAGGTGCACGCCACGCAGCGTTAGGATTAAATGCACGTGAAACACCCGTCTCGCCAAACGGCCGTCAGCCAAATTTTACAATATGGGAAAAACCGGGAGCCTTTCCTTGAATGCTCCTCTCCCAAGTATTTCAAAACACCAAGCCAGAAATTGTGCTTTTCTGATGCCTTCTGTACAGAAGAGAAGCTCCAAGATATGGCTGCCTCCGACTGCCTTGCCGATGAGCAACAAAATGTTTGATTTTCTTCTAAAAGATCTGTCATTTTACTTCAAGTATCCAGTACTATTGACCCGTGGAACCTCAATTTCAAAGCCATTAAAATCTAATTTTCCACACTGTGCCCCCAAGAGATTGACTAACTTTCAAAGAATAACTCATTTTCTTTAACAAGAAAAATGCATATCTCTTTCTATATTTTCTTTTTTATTCTTTAAAATAGGTCAGGGAACATCGCTGTCAGCACTGCCGTTGGTACTGTCCCCGACGCCTTTCTTGCAAAAGGACGTAAGTGCTCCTCTGACGAAGTGAGGTTTGGCCCCTTTGGAGCGAAGGCTGTATTTACGTGGGGGAGCGACCACTTACCGATGTGTTACAAGGAACCTCCTGTCACGTTTCACCGTCAAGGAAGGAGGAAAGCAGTCTCAAGGTTATTTGTTTTGGAAAATAACAGATGTGTCAAAGACTAAGCAGAAAAATGTTTCTAAGGGCAGAATGTCTTGCAAATTTTGGAAGCCAAAGACATCTAAAATTTACTTTTTTTCCTCAAGTGTCAAACTGAACCTCTCCATTCGAAGTTCCGGGATCAGAGTCCCTAAGGAGAGCCCACCCAGGCAGGTGTCCAGGAGCCCACACACAGAGGTCTCGGTGCACTGATGGGAATCACATGGGTGCTGTTACACGGGGCCCATTAAACTCGCCCCTTCACAGACGTGTGTAGTGCGGGACCCTGGACCTGAAAGTGGGGGTTAGTGGACAGATCAGGGCAACTCAAAGTCCGGAGTTGGGCTCCTGACACTGCACCAAGTTTGACTTCTTGGTTTAGGTGATTGCACTGTGGTTATGTAGGATACTATGTTAGGAGTAAGGAGCTGGGTGAAAGGTCTATGAGGATGTTCTTTACTATTTTTGCAGATTTTCTGTAAGTCTAAAATTATTTTTTAAAAAACACCTTAAAGGAAGGTATATTCCATATATTCAGAGAGGTTGGAAAGCAAGAGAACGTGCCATAGTTGTAAATACATCCCATAGTCATAACTATTACACAAGATGCAAGAACCAGTGAGGGACTCATCCCAAAGCTCCTTTGGTAGCATGTCTTCAAGTCAGGGCTAGAAAGTTATGCCGCCAGAGCAACTTTACCTGAATGCCATGCTTTCTCTGCATAACCAGGCTACTGGTGCACCCTGACTCCTGAGAAACGCCTGTCCCTGTGCTGGAAGAGCCAGCAAAGAAGATGTGCTGCCCACCAGCGCCCAGCCTGGGTCAGAACAGCATGTTGTGGCGCCGACTGTGCCGTGGTTGGCCCGCAGCCGACATTCGATCGTTCTTACTAGGTTGTCTCCTGCAGGTCTAGTCATAGCCAATGAACATAGTAGCCATGTGATTTCTAGATGCCGGATTCAAAAGGATAAACCTACAATTTAGTGAGGACGTTCAGGATGGACCTGAAATACCGGCAGTATGAAGGAGGCTCTGAGCAGCTTTCCATGGTCACAAGGATGATGTGAAAGGAGATTCCTGGTTCAGAATCCGGGTCTGGGTCCAGTGGAGACAGGAAAGCGGCAGCAAGTCCCAGACCTGTTGAGATAAGGGCCACTATTTTCAACATGTCACACAAGTGTGGTACACCCAGGTGGATTTGCAATGGGACACACACCCGAGGAGTCCCAGGCAGCTTAGGGTCGACCATACATTTTTCTCATCCCCCAAGAGATGAGGATTCCCCCTCTTGCTCCTTCACTCTACGTAAAACCATAGAAGTCAGTTCTCTTTGAGCTCTGCATTGGATGCTTCCAGGAATTCTCGTTTCAGCCTCACTGGCTCACGAGAGCAACCCGAGGAACTCAGTGAGAGACCGCGGTGCCAAGGGAGGCCGGAGAGGGAAGAAGGGCCTTTCCGATCCCGGCCTCGCCAAGCCCTTGCTGTGCAGCCTCAAGTGAGCCCTCACTCTGCATCTGTGCCCTCATTCCAATGTGGATGGGACACGCTGTGTACCTTGTTACTGGGAGGGACGAATGTGACAAGCTGCCCAAGCAGCCTGCAGCACACATGGCGCCATGCAAGTGTTGTAAATGTGGGGCATTGTCATTGTCCTTTGTGATCCGGTGCAGCCAGCAGGGGTCTGGCTGAGGCTACTGGACACAGGTTTCTGCAAAAGGCAAGGCCTTGCTGCAGAACGCTGAGCAGAACAAAAGTAAACCCTCAAACCACCCAGCAGCCTTGCTTTCCTGCACCAAGGGAGTGGGCAGAGGGGGAGAGGACCCTGAAGGGCAAAGGTAGCCAGCAGGCGTGGATAAGAGACGATCCTGCAGGAAGAGGCAGAAATTGATTGGAGACGTGGGCAGCTGCCTCTCCAGGCCTTCCAGCTCCCTCCCGACCCACGCACACTCCTCCCGGCTCTCTGAGCATCCCAGCATTCATATTGTAATGCAGAGGACACCAGCATTGCTTGGGGTTTGCAGCCTTCCTCTCTAAATGATTTCAGGAGGTTCAAACTAATAAGACATAAAAATAAGACAACCTGGAACAAAGATGTAGGAAAGGACTTTGAAATTGCTTAGGAGTGCTTCTCAAAAGTCATTTCAGGAAACGCTAGCTGCCTGTGCTCCGCAAGCATTTCATGATTTGGAGCGTGTGGATGCTGCTCAGCATCGTGGCTGGTGTAGACGGGGTGCCCTCCACGCATCACTCACTGAGTTCCCGCAAGAACCGCAAGAGACAGGCATGATTGCTATTCTCATTTCACAGATGTGCGCATGGAGGCTTCCTAGGGTTAAGTAATTTGCTCAAGGTCACACAGCTCAGCGGCGGCAGGACCGGGGCTCAAAGCAGACAATGAGCCCAAGCCAAGCCCGCAAGTCTGTGCTGTCCTGCGTCCATTTAAGCAGAAAGTCTTGTTCCTTTTTGGATCTGCACCCCTTGGCATCGCTCTCCTTGCACACAGGAGACGCTCTTGGACTCAGTGAGGCCTGCCGACTCGGAGCCAGGAGGCTCTCATCGTGACGATGCCATCATGCACATCCTGGTGAGCTTGGCTTTGCGTGGGCCCTCCTGGGGGACTCGGGAGGAGATGGCAGAGCCCGGGACCGGGGGCCCTGTTGCTACAGCTGAGCTCTTAGCGATGTGCGTCACGCCAAGCCTGCAGGCTCACGTCTCTGACAAAGTTGAAAATTTAAATTCTCATTAGGCAGAAGAGTCTATTCCATACTTATTTCATCTGGTAAGAAGGGCTGGAGTGAGTGCAATCAGGCGGAATTTGCTGGAGTGTCTTCGGAGGCAGGCGCTGGGGGAGGCAGCTGCAGTGAACGGTTTCCTGCGTTCGGTCCCCTTCTCCGGGACCATCTGTTTTCCCACAAAGACATGTTTCCTTGTATCGTTCTATATATACCCCCCTCTGCCTTGCACACACACGCTCACACACGCTCACATACACACAAACACACTCCTCCCCCAAAGCAAAATCTATACGTGCAATCAACATTTCCATGTGGCCGAGTTCATAGAACAGAATCTGAGCCGAGAATCTAAATTTGTTTCAAAGAAATCCCCAGGTCCCGGGTAGCCCGTGTGTGCAGGCGTGTGCGTGTGCACACACCGCATCCCTCGGTCTTCACTGGATACAGAGTGAGGAGGATCACGTGCTCTGCTCGTCGGCCCTGATAATCCCTTTCTAAAGAGGGGCAGGTGGAGCTGCCGCCGTTTCAGCTGGGAGGCAAAACTCAAGGACATTCCCGTCACCTCGAGAGCAATGTGCCCTAAACCAGCCCAGACCTGCACAATGGCCGTCGCATTTCTGCTGTTCTCCACGCGCTGATGGAATGCCCGGCCGTCCCCCTGGAGCTCTGCCTTCTGGCCTCCCCGCAGCTAAACCTCCAGCGACAGCCTTCGTGTTCACAGTTCCACACCTTCTCTTTGGCGTCCCCTCCCACCGCAGCTCTGTGGGTCAGGATCTCATGGCCTAGGACCATCCCCACAGCTGCATCCTTTCCCTCACGTCCAGCGTCACCAGATCATGTCCTTCCCTTCGACTGTCACGTTGAAACCCCCCTTACTCAAAGCCTGCAGGGGCTCCCTCTGACCGGTAGTGCAGGGACATCTGATCCCGCCCCTTTCACGCGAGGGTCCCTTCTTCAATCTTCTGACAGAGGCATCTGGCCCCTCCAGTCATGGAAACACCCTTGCATGAAAGAGGCAGAGAGGCTCTGGATTTATCCAAACCTGAGTTCAAGGCCGAGGTTCCCTTGGTCGATGCAGCCTTTAACACCACCTGGTTCGGGTCAGGGTTTCAGAAAGCGGAGCCCGTTCGCACAAACGTGGCTTTGGAGGAGGCAGCAGTAGGCATTAGGGAGGGAGAGTTTGTTTTTATCTGTGAGTGCTGGGAGCACGTTAGGGCAATCGTTAATTCTAGCCATTGTCTTAGTTCTTTTGTGCTGCTTTAACAACACGCCCGAGACTGGGTAATTTATACCTAATAGAAATTGATTTCTCACAGTTCTGGAGGCTGGGAAGTCCAAGATCAAGGTGCCAGCAGGCTTGGTGTCCGGCGACGGCTGCTCTCTGCCGCAGACGGCACCTTGTTGCTGCGTCCTCTGGAGGGGAAGAAGGCAGTGACCTCACATGGCGGAAGGGACGGAAGAGCAAGAGGACCCTTCCTTCAACCTTGAGCCCTTTCGTAAGGGTGTCAATCCTATTCATGAGGGCGGCTCACCTCCCAAAGGCCCCACCTTGTCATACGTTTGCACTGAGGATACCTTTCAACGTGGATTTGGAAGGGGCCACCATCATTCAAACTGCAGCACCAGCAGCAGGGGTGAAGTCAGGGGGCACAGAGACAATGGCCACATCACAGGGCCACCGTCTGTGTTGAAATTCTTCATGTCACGTTTTCCCTGCTGTTGGCTGACTCACCCCAGACCACCTTTGAAGAGCCGAGGAAAAAGGTAAGTCCCCAAGGTGAACAAGCACTGGTGGAGAGTGGCCACCACCTCACAGGTACAGCGAGAGGCCCCAGTGTGACCGCAGCAGGTGGCTCCGATGTGGCCTGGGAGAGGTGCCGACCCTGTGCTGGGGGGTCCAGCTCTTCCCACTGCCGGGGCCTGGTCACACACATCAGCTGCTACAGGCTTCCAGGTAGTGCCCAGGAGATGTACAGGGACCCCGTGCAAGACAGTCACCCCTGGGGGGGGGGCGGGGAGTGGTGCCCTGTCCCTGGTCTGTCTCCTCCTCCCACTACGCCCCACCAGGAGGAGAGACCCGGCTGCCTTCCTTCTGAAGTGGTGATTTGTATTCCAGCAAAATTACACGGCGACTCCAAATGAATGAAGATTCTGCTTAATATTTTTAGTAATGATAACACTCTGTAGGACAAGTGCTTTTTAAAACTCGGAGACGGAGGAGTGGAGTGGCATTTAAAGCGGAGCTGTTAGACAAGATTCACTGCAGCCCTGGTAAATGTCAAACATTTTATCAACCAGGTAAAGTGGCATGTTAGACATATTTCCCCCACACCTGATTAAAACGGAAAGTGCCTTCTGCATATTCGTTTCTGTTTTACATTATGTGAGATGTGTGGCAGAGAGACAAAGTGGGGGGGAGGAGAGCGGGCGGCGCCGGGAGGACGGCGCCGGGGGCTGGAGGCGTCGATTTAGGTGTGTGCACAGACGAAGTGGGAGCCGCCGCTCCGGAGGCCCAGAGGGGACAACGGCTTTTTGAGCAGAATAAATACTTCGGATGGGCTTCAGCTGGAGAAACCTGCTCTGCGTGTAAGCCGGAGTGGGCCGTTGTGGCTGATTGGCGGGACGTGCTCTCTGGAGCAGTGACGGCCCCCAGGACAGCCGTGTTTATGTTGGAAGACAAGTTCGCTCAGCACACAGAACGCATGTGGCGTCCAGTGGCACTGCCTGGCTTTGACTCCAGTACAGCAGCGAGACTCTCCGACAGGCTGTACCCTGGCCACCCCAGTGACAAAGCTCGGAGCCGAGTCGGACCCCCAGGCGGGGCTCTGGGAAGGACTGGGGAAGTCGGGGTCCCGAGCCTCTGTGCTGCGGGGACTGCTCGGACAACGGGTCAGTAGCATCTCCACTGGTGAACAATCCAGAAATCAATCCCGTGATGAGGCACATTTGCCACTTTATCTGTCTGCAGAAACTACAAGCAGATCAGGGCATCGCCAGAACCCACTGGGGCTCCAGGGCTGCAAGTGGGCGGAGCCCATCAAAGCTGGAACGGGACTGAGAACCCAAAACGGGCCAGGGCCAATGTTGATTACAAAGACACGGGGGTGCCTCCCAGAGCCCAGTGGCGGGCACACGGGGGCTTCGGGAAGGGGCTCTGGGACAGCACTCTGTCCCCAGGGCTCCTGTTTCTCCTTCTCAGGGCACTGGGCTGCCTCCCCTCTCTCAGGACAGCTGTGGGTCTCCCCTGCTTCCCAGGACACAGGGAGTGTGGGGCGGGTCGCCGCTCAGAGGAGCAAGGGCTCCGGGTGTCGATTCCAAACTCCCACGGGAGGGGGTGTTCACGGCTCAGCTGGGCCTAGAGGCCCTTGCCAGGTCCAGGTGACTGTGGCCAGAAGGCACGTGGGACTCACCACGGGGCAGGCAGCTGCCCATGAGGGATGATGTCCTGTGCGTGTTCACTGCAGGTAAACTGAAAATGAGGGCGTGTCGCAGACAATGGCCTCGGAAGGTCCAGAGAGGGCGGGGAGAGTGTAGACGCCTGCCCAGGTCAGGCGGGAGCAGGAAGGCACCGGGGAAGCCAGAGGACCTCTCCTTCTCTTCCCTTTGTGGGGTCCGAACCCCTCAGTCCCTCCTGCTCTCTGGGATTCCTTCCTCCGTTCTCCTCTCCCAGAGCCAGTTATTTGGCAAGGCCGAGCATTTTGCAAAGTCACACCCTCTGAAACCGCAGGAGGCAGCTATGCAGGCCCCCGGCCTCCAGGCCTGAGAGCGCAGGGAGGGAGCAGTTCCTGGACGCCCAGATACGGAGGAGGGATGGCGGAGGCCGGGTGGGAGCTGGGATCTCATCCAGGATCCCTCCAGCCTGCGGGAGGCCAAGGTGGGGCCAGTGGGGTGAAGTCGCCAACCGCTCTCTTCCCCGTCTCCTGCAGGTGCTCGCTGTTGGCAGAACCCAGCTGGAAAGCCAAGGGTCATGGACGCAGCGCAGCTTCCCCGGGCACGGAGTAGAGTGGATACATGGAAGGACCCCACGGAAGGCACCGGCGGAATGCGATATGCAGGTGGTCCGTCTCTTCTCACTTCCCATCAAGGACTTTTCCTCCTCTAAGTGCTGGAAGTTCTCAGACCCCAACCTCAGCCCTGTTCTCACACTGCACGTCCCCTTTTCCCATGGGTTTCAGTCACCACGGGCACTGGTGACACCTGCATCTGTGCCCCAATGCTAACCCCTCTCCTGAGTCATGTGCCACATGTCTAATGCCAACGAGGACGTTTAGTATCCCAAGTCATCACATAAACAGTAGCGTGCTGGAAACTGCCACCTCTCCAGTTTCCTGCCACCCAAACAAGAAGCTCAGATTCATCTCTGTCCCTTCTGTCCCCTACAGCCCACGTCAAGTTACCATCAGCTCCCATGACCTCGACCTCTTGCCTGTGCTGGGGTGATGGTTGCTCCCACCTCTGTCTCTGGTTGGCTTAGCGTCACCCTAGTGTCACCACCCACGATGACCATCGGAAGCATGGATCTGTTTGTTCCTTCGTCAGGTACAGCCTCTGCTGTGCACAAGGCTACGGACTGGGCACTGTACTCCTGTCCCTCTATGTCACACTTCTGCTGCACACGGTTCAGCCAAGTGTGTAAGAAGTTGGGCGATTCCATGAAAGTAACTCGTCAGTAATGGAAATTGAAGAATAAACTGTAGGGAGTGATTTGCTTTCCAAAGTTCAGTTCACATGAGGGGACTTTTGGGTGTGTTCTATATTTTGATTGTGATGGCAGCATGTGAGTAAGTAAATACCCTGTCAAAAGTCACCCACTGTACCCTTAGAAATGGCTGCATGTTGTTGAATATTAATTAGGCCTCAATAAAGTTGATTTTTTAAAAAGTTCATTGGAGCAGTTCCAAGTTCTCCCCAATTCTCACATTCTGCATGCTCACTCACACTCATACACCTTTGTATCAGTTAGATCAACCGATGCAAGCCGATGTAACAAATAGCCCTGGATTGTGGCAGCCACCTGCCACAGGAGCTTTACATTTTCTCACATCCTAGAATGGCTGGATGTTCAGAGATGGCTTTCCAAGTGGTGAGTCAGGGAACCACCATCTCTGGTTTCATCTTGTGGTTCTGAGGTCTTCTGGGACCTCAGAGTCTTCCTCGAGACCCTCTGCAACCAGCCAGCAGACCATGAGAAGAGAAAGAATTACCTGCTTTGCAAGTTGGGCCTGCAAGTGTCTAACATCACTTCCACCCACACCCCAACAAGCAGGATGGGTCACTTCCCTCCCCCAACATATCAGGGTGTGGAGGCTTTTCAGTATCAGAGGGAAGAGGAGATTCGGTGGTGGACAGACTGCATTGTCCCTGTCACAGCTTTCTGGATGGGGACATAGCAGGGTGGAGTTAGAGGCAGGTCCTTATCCCCCAGGGACTGTACAGGAGCCACAGCCCTGAAACGCATCCCCAGGTTGTCCGTGCCCTTGAAATGTGCAGCTTCAGAGAAAGACTGGAGCACTGTGTTTCTCATAGAGCTTTGCAGGCATCCTCAAGCCTGAACACGTTTGGGGCACGTCTCCCACATGTGGAGACCATCCACCACGTGGCACAGGGATGGGGCTGGGGGCTTCCGGCTGCAGCTCCAAGCTTACCCCCAGAAGCATCCCTCACTGGAAAGGCGATGTGGGCAACCCGCTGTTCTGTGGACGGGGCATTAGGAGCAGAAGAGGGAGACCCCTCGGGGCTGGTGGGGGCTACTGAGAGTCGTCACGGTCCATGCTAGAGACATGAAGGCGGCCAGTGGGAGATGCAGCAGCCACTTGAGAAAGGCACCTGTAGCTGGCTGGCGGGGGACACTCAACCAGGGAAAGTCCCTGCACCCAGCTCCGCCCACCACACACGCACACTGCTCTCCCCGAGAGTGCTGCAAAGGGGGTGGGGGGTTTTCAGAGAGAGGAACGATGGCCACCTCCTTCTTCTTTGTCTTAATTTTGAACAGAGGGCTGTATCCATCATGGTTTTTGAAATTTTCTTTATTTTATGGCGCTTTGACATCTTTAACATTTTGCCGGCTGGGAGGGACAGCCTCTCCAGGGCCGACCAGTTCTTAGGGATGGCAGAGGGCTCGGTCGGGAGCACAGCGGATACACGTGAGCAGCCAGTCCCAAGTCTGTACGCCAGCCACCCCCGTGACATAACTCTCACACACCAAGCCGTGCTTTCCCTGCCCTAAATTGTCCCAGGGCCAGGGATCAGGCAGCCAGAGACCACGTCTCTGTAGCCCAAAGCCCACCGGAATTATTCAAACCAGCCACTCACAGACTGCTGGCTCTGCCCTGTCTCGCCTTTGCTCAGGAAACCCCAGTAAAGGCTCTGGCCTCAGTTTCCCCCTCACTCCTGACCAACTCTGGTGCTTCCCTACGTGGCCCCGCATGATGTGGCGTGGCCCCCCTCAGGACATGTAAGTAACAAACCTTCTTTCAATGGCATGGAACCCTCTGGGTCATGGCTCAGTCACCCGCATAGGTTAAAATCTCCGGGTGTGAATGAACCAGGGCCAGGGAGTCCTTCCTGCAGGTCTGGTTCCATCACCAGCATGGGGAACGTGATGCTGAGGACACTTAGCTCCGTCCGCCTTCCAAACCTGCGTGCCATGTCACACCTGGAAGAATGTGATGCACATCCTGTGTGCTGTCATCCTGAAATCCTATTGCTCAGCCAGAGCTTTGCTACCACCCTGTGATCACACGTGGTGTCAGAGTACATGGTACAGCGCTTCCCGCCTCCCTGAACGATGCGGTCCTCGTGTTTGGGCCCAGCGTCAGAGAGCCGTGAACAAGCAACAGGATGATGCATCATTAATGAACACACGGATTCCACCGCACAGCTGCAGAGCTCCTGGTACGTTTCAGAGTGATTTTGGAGCTTCTCGTGTGGTCTAAAAACACCCCCGAGGTAGGCAGAGTGGGCACGTTATTTTTGTTTGGCTTACGAGGAGACAGGGCCGGAGTGAGAATCGGCTTGCCCAAGGACACACAGCTGGGCGACAGTCATTGCCAGGATCGACATCTGTAGCTCCTTCAGCCACATAACACTTCCTGCCTTTCTCTTGAGCTCGGCATTTGTTGGCTTGCATGGTTTTCTTTTCTTTTTCAAATTTCAATACACACAGCCAAGGAAGAGGGCGATGAAAGGGGACTGAGCAATACACAGAAGGCACCATCGCTCTGCCTGCACTGATGTTCTGTCGTAGGGGTCTTTCCCGGGCTTGCTGGGTGCCAGGCGCTGTGCTGGCTGCAGACGCACATGAGGCAGATACGGCGACCAGCACTCGGGGATCTTGCAGGGAAGAGAGGCCATAACCAAACAGAAATCCACACACAAAGGGCAGAGAATGCTGTGCCATCGTGAGGGGCGGGGCCTCACCTGTTCTGGATGTCGAGGAGGCGTCCTGGGGAGGTGATGTGTCGGCACAGGCGAAGGGATGCGGGTGGGTGGCCAGGCGAGGGGGAGATGGGAGTGGCGGGCAGAAGGAAGGAGTGGTCTAAGCAGGGAGGACGGGGCTCACGAGCTCCTGTGGCAAGGAGGGCATGGCCCCGGGAGCCAGAAGGGCCACGAGAAAGGTGGCAGTGCTGTCAAGCAGGACTTCAGAGGCCACATCCAGGAGTTCGGTCTTTGATCCAGGAGTCGTGAGATGTCTGGGGGCATTTGAAGCAGGCGGGGTGATCTAATCGATCGAAAAGCGCATACTGGCTGCTGGGTGGGGCGGATGGGGAAGGGAAGAGGGGGGATGAGGACAGCAGTTAGCAGGCCAAGGCCAGCATCCAGCCCAGAGATGACGGTGGTTTGGTCTGGACAACCTGGGTGCCTCAATGCCTGGGACCCTCACTCTGAGGCCGTGTCTTCCCGGGGGTCCCAGGAGCTTCTCTCAGACATACGGCCCTGCACAATTAACATTCAGGGCACCGTTCCTCCAGCTGTGCTGGCACATCTGCAGGGACCCTCATCGGCTCACCCCCCTGCAGTAATAGTGCTGGGAGGAAACCGACATTCCAGATGGAGATGGCCAGTTTAATTTGCAGCTTCTAAATCCATGCAGATACAGTGTTCTGTCATTAAAGATTCATTTAGACTTATTTTAATAGGAAACAGTATAACTCAGCCAGATCCATAAGTGACAAATTGCCGCCCCCGTCGGAGAAATCTTAAGGCAAAAGGCATGACTTTTCATCATTTGATCCAGTAGTTAATTTCCGCGTAACTGACAGCGCCTCGCGGCGCTCAGAGTGATGAGCACCCTCCCTCCGGCCTTGTGTGGTCCACTCCGCACCTGGCGGCTTGTGGCGCAGCTTCACAGCCACCGAGGTGACCACGGCACCAGCTCGAAAGGACCAGCCAGATGGCAAGTCGTGGAACCAAAGCAGTTCACAGCTTAAATATCTGTATCAACCCTTGATGTATGAATGGATAAAACCACAAAGCAAAAGGGAAAGTGATGGAAACGGTTTCCCCGAGTTGCATAGACATAAAAACGCCCAAAAGATATGCCAGCTGCAGAGTAAACACTGGCTTCAGGGGCCTTGGGCCCCCTTTGGGCATGAGTTTCTTCTGGGTTCCTCCCAGGAGAGGCAGCATAATTTAGGGTGAAATGCATAGAATGTGGGGTCCTACAGACTCGACTAATTTCTAGCCCTACTGCTTACTAAATGGTCAGCATGTGAGA
The DNA here is from genome assembly GCA_004363605.1 of Indri indri. Lineage (NCBI taxonomy): Eukaryota > Metazoa > Chordata > Mammalia > Primates > Indriidae > Indri > Indri indri. The sequence goes on from RJWJ010017060.1 coordinate 21,856, forward strand.
TGTTCAAAGATTCGGGACTCAGAGGCCAGCCTGCGTGGGATGCCAACGTCCGTGCCCTGAGGCAAATGACTCAACTTCCAAATGTTCTAAAATGAGTGTGTTTGGTCCCCTGCCGTGAGCAATGCCCTTGAGGCCTGTCCAGGGGAGAGAGGCAGCACCCTGCAGGGCAGCTCTGAGCATCCCACGGAGGGGCCGCCTCTGCCCAGTAGGGCACAACTTCCAAGCTCCAGTTTCATTCTCTGTGACAAAAAGAAAGGAACTGACCCTACCTCATGCACTGGCTGTTAGATTTAAATGAAATAATGTGTGTGACCCTCCAGTAGAGTGACCAGCATCCAACACCACCAGCAGTGCTAATCAGCACTTGTCTTTCTAGCTGCGTGATGGCACGTAAGTTCCCGCCTCACTCTCCTTAGTCTGCCTTGGGCTAAATGAAATGAAAATGTGAGCAAAATGCCTCGTTCAGCACCTGGCACACGGTAGCGTCTGCAGCAAGACTTTCATTCCCCACTTTTATTTGAGAGCTGGCTGCACATCTTCCGAGTGTTGTGGCCAAATAGCCCCACGGCAGAGAAAGTTTCCTGAACCACATAACAAAGGAACACACTTCATTCATCAGCTAAATATCTTATAGGATCACAGCGCTCGGACCCTGGAGTATCGTAAACACTTCCCCTTCAATGGCGGCATCAGGGCTCAGGATCCGGTGGCTGGGGCCCCTGAATGCATAAAAGGAACGTGGGCGCCATATTGCCTAGGCTTCTCTGATCGCCACGGCCCAGGGGGTTCAGGAGACTCTTACAGCCTCCTACACAGAGAACTTGGTCTAAGAGCCCAACTTGAACTCAAACCATCTCGGCCCCTGAGCCTGCGTGTGGAGAGCATCAGAGGTGCTCTCTCAAGCCATACTGCAATGCCAGGGTCAACGGGCTGTAAGGTCAGAGGACACAGAATTGGCTGAGATATTAAGGGAAGCCACGTGAGCGGAAGTACAGGAGGGAGGCCAGTGCATTAGTTCCCTGTTTGTGCGTAATGAGACCACCCAGACTCAGTGGCTCCCAACGACACACGCCTATGATCCCACGGCCTCTGAGTCAGGAGTCCAGGCACTCATCTGGCCCTGTGCAAGGTTGCAGTCCTGTGTTGGCTGGGGTTCAGTTCTCATCTGAGGCTGGACTGGGGCAGGCTCTGCCTCCAGGCCCTCATGGCTGTCGGCAGAATCCTGCTCTTTGCAAGCTGCCTGGCTGAGGCCTCGGTTTCTTTCTGACTGTTGGTGGGAGGTTGTCTCCGCAGGGCCACCTGCTTCCTCAAAGCCAGCAAGGGTGCAGGCCGCCCAGTAAGACAGACCTTCTGATCTTATGTAACATGATCGGGGACAAGTAACTCCGCTCATCCTGCTACTATGGCTGCACTGGATGGGTTTGGAGCAAGCTGCAGGCTCCCACGCGCTGAAGGGGAGGGTTGCAAGGGAGTGAGCAATAGGAGCTGGGGTGCCGGAGGCCGGGGTCTCATTGGGGCCATTCCACCTGAGCGGCACGGCCTGACTAAAATGCATTTTACGTTTCTCCCTTCCCTCTGCTGGGCTGTGAGCAAGTAGAAGGAAGGGCTCTGGACAGGTTTGCGTGGCATGCGGGGGAAGGAGTGTTTGCATCAGAAGATTAAAATGAGGGTGCAGACAGGATGAGCCTCTAGCCGGGAGGGAGATTACATTTTTTCTTCCGAAGGGGGAGGACTCTGTTCTAAAATGAGTGTGTTCAGTCCCCTGCCGTGAACAACGCCCTTGAGGCCTGTCCAGGAGGGAGAGGCAGCACCCTGCAGGGCAGCTCTGAGCATCCCACGGAGGGGCCGCCTCTGCCCAGTAGGGTGCCTGGGCCCTGCTCCTTACGCCGCCAAGAACAGGAGGACCATCGGACCATCGGCAAATCCGCACCTTCCAGGGAAATGCTGTGACCTGTGACACAAAGGGCGCCGTCTGTCCGCCGCCTTCGCCCGCATCCTTGGTTGCCCTGTGCAGAAAGGAAGAGAGGCCGGGGGAAATTGAACAGGAGAGCATCTCACAGAACTCAGGGGAGGGTGATGCAGCAGTTTCCAAACTCTGGCTTTTGGAACGCTGTTTTTTTAAAGGGAGACTGGCGCGGTTCTCTGCCCACTGAGGTGAGATCTGGGGAGAGGGCTGCATGCACATGCCTGCGCTCCTGAGACCCTCGCTGAGCACTGGGCATGCATCACGGGCTTCTTCACTCGGCGCTGGGGACCCGAGATCTCCATCGCAGGGTCTGGCGGCACCTCTATGAAGGCATGTGCCTTCCACTGGGCCAAGTCCAGAACCCTTAGGAAAATGCATCAGGGTTGGGGGGTCCAAGGTACGGCTGAAATGACAGCCTGAAACGCCATGACTGTATGTGTCTCACTCCACAGGGAGGGCGTGCTCAGGACGGACTTAGACCTCACTTCGCGTCCCCCCACAGTGCGCTCCTGAAAGCACCCGTCCCAGGAGATGCTCGGGGCGCGGCACCGCGCGCAGCTTTCCCCTGCGGCTTTCAGAGAGCGCAGAGGAGCCCCGAGAGGAACAGACGCTCAGTTCAGAACCTCTCCAACATATCCGCGCCCAGGACTTTGGGTGTTCACTGGTGACCACCATTCATCCTCCACTGAGCTGGCATGATGCAGACCACACCGGGAGATGCTGACGCAGCCACAGAGCCATTGGTTCGTAGTATTTGTTGGGTGCTGCCTCCATGCCAGGCACATTAGAGGTCACAGAGAGAAGAGATGACCATGGCTCCTGCCCTCATGGAGCTTCCCTTCTAGCAACGGAGCAGTGACAGCCCAAAGGGTACAGGTTCAGGGTGTTAGAGTGAGTTCTAGGGAGAAAAAACACAGTGGAGAAGATAGGCCAGGTGGGGGCCATTGACATGCTGGATGGGCAACTGGGAAACCTCACTGAGAAGGACGCCGCGGTCCCTCCTTGCAGGCGGCGAGCAGGCGAGCGGTGGGTGACTGGGGCGAGGCTGCCGGCAGGGACCGAGCAGTGCACTGGTCATGAGCTGCAGATACTGCAAAGGGCCAGTGTGGTTGAGCAGAGAAAATGAGACCAGAATAAGAATAGATGAGGCCAGAGAGGTAGGGACAAATTCCTGTGCGGGCTGACGGGTGAGGGCGGGCGGAATCCTATAGAGTCCAGCAGGTTCTGCAGTCTGACAGTGACGGCCGAATCCTACAGGGCCTGGTAGGCCAGGGAGGGAGCGGATCCCGCGTGGGCTGACAGTTGAGGGGGCCTGAGCAGACCCTCCGGGGCGTGACAGCTAGTGGGTAGCCGCGGGGAGCACGCTGACTCTGACCGCGTGACACAGGGAGCTGCCAGAGCATGCGGGGCAGAGCACGCTCTGGCTGTGACCTCACCAAGGGTCCCTCTGGGTAGGCTGGGCCAGCACGGGAGCAGGGCGTGGCTGGAAGAGGGCAGACTCATGAGCAGGCTGGTGGTGACACAGGCCAGGGAGCCAAGAGCACAGTGACTGTTGTGACTTCCCCGAAAGACTCACCCTTAGCTCTCCCGTAAGCCCCACCCCAGCCTCCCTCCATAAACCGCAGCCTTTAAATCTAATGCTCCGCAGGAAAACCCGGCAATCCGCTATTAGACATTGTGATGTTTTTTCCACCTAATTGAACTAGTGGTTAAGAATTTAAGACATTTTATGGCACTTATTAATCTATTGTCCCTGTTTAATTTTATAGACAGGAACCAGTTAAGAGGGAAGCTGTAAAATTTCACCGTGGATTCCAGGCCCTTAGTGCAGATCACAGGATTCACAGCGGGTGGGGAGGGGGAGGTAAGAAAAGCAAACTCCTCCCCCCATGACCCCGGCTGGGAGGGGTCTTGGGCCCTCTGTCCTTTTCAACTGGCGCCGATCGATTCGCTGTCAAATGAGCTTTGCAGGGAACTTTCCACCAGCGCAGATTCGAGGACCTGTCTCCCAGTGCTGCCGGTGTAGCTCAGGAAGGGCTGCAAGACGTGTCAGGTGGTGCAGCAGTGACTTCCCCATAGAGCAGTGGGGACGGGACCCGAGCATCCCCGCTAGCGTCAAAGGGCTCCACTGCACAAGTGACCCCAGTCTACTGCTTGGGGATCCACCGGCGACACTCTTGTGACGGAGTCAGACTCAGTACCCAGTGAGGCCTTGGAGTCCTGTGACGATTCTTTCATGGTGGGGTCGCAAAACTCCAAGCCCCCAGGGCCTCCGTCCTCTCATCCAGTTGGTCCAGAGATGCTTCCTGGAGAAGTCTCCGGCACCGCACACTCTTGCCGCCATCCATCGGGGAAAGACACCGGGTTGGTCTCTAACCTTCCATCCCGTATATCAACAGGGTCCCTTTATGCCCGTTAATGTGCTAAACATGTTACCTTCCTCCACCCTGCAAATGTTTCCTAATTACCTAATCGGTATTCGGGAACTCAGAAAGACACTCTCTGTTCTCGAGGACTCAATAGATGTGTGAAAACCTGAAGCACAGGATGACAAGGGACAGAGACAATGTGCTGTGGGACACGGAGGACGCAATCACTTCCGCTTTGCAGAGGAAGAAGCAGGATTAGGACCAGGTAAGGTCTCCCCAGGGAAGGGACCTTGAGACCGGATGTGTAGGGTGTGACAACAGGCCAAGAGTGCGACCAATGACAGGGCGGCACGTCGAGCTCTCTCCGGATACTCTATTCTGAAGTTGGATCTATCAGCTCCCACCCGCACCCCCTGCCCGTGTGGCCGGGAGCCAGTAACCCCCTCCAGCTGCCGGCTCAGACCTCTGTGTTCCCAGGAACATAGACCCTCAGGGACCTGCACACACTTCTGCTTCAGGTCCTGGCTGTCCCAGATAAATTACAAGACACAGTTTGTCCTTGAAAGAGCTCAAGGTCAGCATCAGAAATAATCACATTGTGGTTTGCAAAACTGTGACTAGAGATATGGCTCACCGTAGTGCTCAGGCCGCCGATGGGAGGGTGCACGGGACCACTTCCTCTTGGAAGCAGCGTTGGGCTTCCTTGCATGAGATGCTGAAAACTGCATGCCTCTTCATGTGTTCATGTTCCTTTTTTTTTCTTTTTTTGTCTTCCAGGAAATTTGGAACTAAACTTTATACCCATTGTTAGGGCTCATCCTAGCTCAAGAACTTTTTACAGACAATTAACTGTCTTCCTTCCTCCCCCTGCCCCCAAATCATTCACACAGATTTCATCACTCCGCCGTTCCACTTTTACTCTTTTAATTCACCTCTAATCTTCCCTAGAAGCAGCTGGGGATTTAGGGAATTAATTCAACTCTTTCTTATCTGTGAACTCACGGTGACCACTGCCCCATGGTGGAAAATCACTCTCGGTGCAGACACAGTTCAATTGCGACATGAAAACTTGTGAAAGCGCCGTCTATCAGACAGCCGCGGAAAGGCTGCCTTTGCAGAATGTTAACAACGTGGGGCGAGGTGTGTGATATGAATTAGTTTCTGAAAAAACATGTAAATCTGCATACAATGCAATCTGAACCCCATTTTGTAAAAATAAATGTGAAGTGCATCTGTACATGTAAAAATGGAAAAATATTATACTAAAAGGTTAATGTACTTATTTCTGGGATGTGGGGTTAATAATGCCTCTGTAATTCTCCTTTGATGTATTTCAGTGCGCTCCTTGTGTTTTTCCTAGTAGAGGATCGTTTCCGAGTTTGTCCACGTTGGCACACACTCACTGGGTCATTCATGCAAACCGCCACAGACCATTCCAGTGTGTGGATGTAGCACAAGCTGTGTGTCTATTGTCACACTGGCATCCACTGAGCTGACTTCCAATCATCTGGTGTCACGACAACTCTGCTGTCACTTGGGGAGCACAGGTTCAAATGCTTCCTTGGGGAATATCTTGAGAAGTGGCATTTCTAGATCTGAGCAGAAGGGCACCTTTCCACGTGATTGCAAAACAGATCTTTAAAATGGGTGCTTCTGTATCAATACTTAGCATTGTAAGGTAAGACTTTAAAAAAAAATCTTTGGCCAATACGATTTGTGCAGAATGTCATCGCAGTGTTGTTTGAATGCACAGTTCCTCGATTGCAAATGGGGCTAAATACCTGCTACGGTCTGAATGCTTATGTCCCGCCGAAATTCATACGTTGAAATCCTAACCCCCAGGGTGATGCCTTTGAGGGGTGATTAGGTCATGGGGGTGGAGCCCTCGTAAATGGGATTAGTGCCCTTATAAAAGAGACCCCAGAGAAATGCTTTGCACCTTCCACCGTGTGTTACGGCAGCCGAAATAGACTAAGACAGTATCTTTTCATGGGGTTTGACTATTCAAGTTTGCTATTACGAATTGCCTGTTATATTTCCTGTGCATTTATCTATTGAGTTATTTGCATTATTTGTGCTGATTTCTAGAAATCATTTGTGAAAATGATGATTTATTTGCAGCATATGAATCCATCTTCTTTAGTCATGTTTTTGATTTGTTAACGGTATAGTTTCCTAAAACTGAAACTGCCAAATGAGATTACAGCCAGCTCTGCCCATCCCAACATGAACTGAGCTAATTAATTAATTAAAACTTGAGTTGAATCCCACCCTCACCCCGAACACACACCAAGGAGGGTCGTCAGGGAAGGAGGTTTTTGGAACCTTGATTTTGGTACCCAAGTCACGAAGATATAAATTCCACAGGAAAAGAATGAGCCAAAAACTCAACTCCTGCCCAGATGTCAGGCAGATGTTCATCACAGCCATTGTATTTCTCATCTCTCTTAGGAACTCTGATTTGAATCAAATCACTGCAACTTTCACATTGTTCTGATGGAGGAAAACATATTCCTTGTACAAAGAGCTTTCTCTCTCGACTGTTTCAAGACAACAACTGCCAAGCTGCTCCTTAACTGACGTCCTTGGCGGGTGGGGGGGGTGGTGGTGTTTATTGAAGGCCGGACCCTTTTATGAATGTTTCATCATCTTGATGTTGAGACGGATGGCCTCCGGGACAACTTTGCAAAGCCCAGTCTCTCGACACAACTCACAAGTCCGTAGCACCTTCTGCCAGAAGCACAGTTTCCTGGCGTTCTGTTTCCAGCCTTGTTAGCAGCAGAACCCAGCCAGAACTTCAGCTTTATTTACCCTCCTTCCTAATCTTACCACATTTTCTAGCTGTCAACAAAAATTGAGCTGAAAAGTTACAATGCCATCCCTGAGGTCGCCTGTCTCGGAGCATGCTGATGCGTGTTTAGGATATCTGCACCGCAGGGAAATTCTCACGCCAACCAATCGTCATGTACCCTGTGTGATTTCATCAATGTTATGAATCGAAGCCATTCTCTGTACCAGGTACCGTGCTGGGCATCGGGGACTGAGCTGTCTTTATGAAGACAGAACATACTTGAGATACCTGATGCTTGAGATTGGGTGACAAGGCTGTGACGGGAATCCCGAATGCCTGGGAGGACCTGTCCGTGAGACTCCCAGGACGCCGGGCAGATCGCGGGGAGGAGGGGAAAGCAGGCCCAAGCTCGCTGAACTTGGGGTCCGAGAGAAGGCTGGCACCATGGAGGCAGAGAAGGACAGAGGAGGAGGGAGGGTAGGAGACACGGGGACGGGCCCTGCAGGTCCTTCGGCCACGGTAAGGAGTTTGGGCTTTACTCAAAGCACAGTGAGGTAGCCACGAGCCAGTAAGACCACAGAAAGAGGGAGCCACAGAGAGCCCAGGAGGCTGACATCCTAGAGCGGAGGAGGAGGAGGAGGGCGGGTGTGGACCACTTCCTCGATCCCAAGAGGATGTCTCCAGCCAGCAGGTATTCCCAGGGACAGGGTAGCCCCGCGAGCAGAGCAGCCAAGATCCAGATGCGGCGCCAGCTGCAGGCACTCCCCTCATTTGGAAGATAAGTAAGAAATTATAAAGACCATTTTCTCAAAGAATCAGTAGCTTCCGTTTTAATGAAGGCTGAAGTCTGAATGATGTTATTCTAGTGGACGACTTTGTTTCTGTCGGTGGTTTTTAACTAATTACCATAAGTACTGTCCATTTAGAATCTCACCGTAATTCCAGTCCCTATTAGTGTGTAAGCAATGCCTTTTCTTTGCCGCAAGCTACTGTTTATTCATAGAATGAGACAGTACATCACAGACATTGTCATAGCAAATAGATGTTTTTTGTATCACATTGTGTGCAGTATGAATGAGCCAGAAGCGATTTGCCAAATAGGAAGTGCATTTAAAAATGAATTTTGAATTTTAAAAGACATCCACTTGCTCTTGCTTGAGTGTGTGTGTGGGGGGTGTTGTGTTCCAACTTTCCTTTTACCTTTGAGTTTTTGCCTTAAGGAGGTGTGCACTGGCTTTTGGGCTGAAACGGCGGAGGGGGCTTGTTTACAGAGTCCCCAGGTTACCAGGGGATGCTGTCCACTGTCTCTGCACGAGGGTGGTTGTCTTGCTGGCTGCAAGGACTGGGCTACCTTTATTTTTCCACCTTTCATCAACAAAGATGTCAGCTATCTGGCGTATCAATTTGGAGCTGTAAGGAAATTGAGCTGGCATATTTTGCGAAGCTTAAATGCTTGGTTGCCATTAGGATTCGGTACAATGCTTTCAGGAGCCACCAAATGGAGCCTCACATCTGCAGGGACCCGGGGAAAGATCACCTCTCTCCATCTACGAGACACACATATGGAAGCAGACAGATGTTTCTGATGGAGATGGCCAGTCTAATTTGCAGTCTCTAAATCTGCAGAGACATCATGTTCTGTCATTAAACATTCATTTAGGACCATCTTCATAGGAAACAATATAACAGAGCAACATACCTCGATGACGAATGGTACTTTCTGTGCATGAAATATTAAAGTGACAGCCACTGACTTTTCTCCATCTGACCCTTCAAGTATGTACTTGGTTGGGTGAAAACCTTCTGTGTTTCCTCAAAGCTCACTGATGCAGACATTCTCTGTGTGCTCACGGTGTGTCGGACAACATGCTGCAGCCCAAATGGAACAGACAGACGGCAAACAAGACATGGGGTGGCCACTCGAGAAGCTTCCGGAAGATGTTCTGTGAGTTTAAGGATAAATGAGCCAGGCGTGCTGGTGTAAGCCTGTAGTCCCAGCTACTCAGGAGGCTGAGGCAGGAGGATGGTTTGAGCCCAGGAGTTCGAGGCTGCAGTGAGCTATGGTTGCACCACTGCTCTCCAGCCTGGGCGACAGAACAAGACCTTGTCTCTTAAAAAAAAAAAAAAAAAAAAGGATACGTGGAATAAAGTCAGGATCTGTCTCAGTAAATTAGTACTCTTCTTTGTTGGATTCACTTTAAAATGAATTATAGTTTTAAACTTCTCAAGTACACTGGCCATTTTTTTGGATATTGTCAATGCCATTTTGAAAGCTTCCTATATGCATTGCACTTCATAAAACTTCTTTCTTATTCAAAGACATATTTAATTAAAACCCAGTTTTATGGTGCATGCACTAATTATTACTCTTGGCTTGAAGGCTCAGACTGAACCTGCTTTTTAATTCTGCAACTCAAATCCCTTGCAATCATTTCAGAAGGCTGGATGTTTCCAAAATAATTCAACGGTTCCTATATAAGTTGCTCATTGATTTTTTTGTAAATGTAAAAATATAAATAAATGGAACACTGGGAACTTGTTTTAATACAGCCATATCCAGGGAGATTTGGCTTGCTGCAAATACTAAGGTTATTAAGTATGGAATGTCTGATTTCCTTAAGTACTAAATTTGACAGTTGATATCTCTGACATTTCACTTTGATACTTTTTGTTTTATTTTTATTGTGAAGATACATCCTCAGTCTTTCGAACACACAGTTTGGCTTGTGATTATCCCTCAAAAAAAATTTTAGAGCAATTTTTGTGAAACAATGGATAAGTCAACAATTTGGGTTATTTTCAAATACAAGTTCCGTTGTGGAACCAGTGCTGTGCAGACAGCTCGAAGTATCAACGAAGTGTCGGGAAGGATGCGGCTAATGAACGCACAGTGTGTTGATGGTTTAGGAAGTTCCGTTCTGGTGATTTTAATCTTGGAAATGAGCCACGTGGGCGACCTGAGACCAAGGTGGATAACGATAAGCTGAAAGCTGTAGTGGAAGCAAATCCATCTCAACCTATATGTGAATTAGCAGCAAGGTTTGACGTTACCATTCCAACAATATTGGACCATTTGAAACAAATAGGCAAGGTAAAGAAGCTGGATAGACGGGTTCTGCATGAATTAAACAAGCACCAGAAGAGAAATCTTGTGGAAGCTTGCCTTCCTTTGCTGTCACAACATAAAGGCAAACCATTTCTACACCACATTGTTACATGTGATGAAAAATGGATTCTTTTTGACAATCGCAAGTGTTCAGCACAATGGCTGGGTAAAGATGAACTGCTGAAACACAGTCCAAAATCAAATATTCATCAACAAAAGCTACTGCTGTCTGTTTGGCGGTCCAGCGCTGGTATTATCCACCACAGCTTCATGAAACCTGGTCAATCGATTACAGCAGATGTCTCCTGCAACCAAGTGGGTAAAATTGATGAGGATGCTTGTGATTAAGCAGCTGAGATTGGTCACTACAAACAGGCCGATCCTCTTGTGAGACAACGCTCAACCCATGTCGCACAAACAACACTGCTCAAACTACAGCAGCTGGACTTGGAAACTCTGTCATCCACCGTATTCACCAGACCTTGCACCAACTGACTACCACTTCTTCCAGGCTTTGGACCACTTCTTGCAAGGAAAATATTCAATTCTCAACAAGCTGTGGAAAACACCTTTCAGGATTTCATCACCACTTGCTCTCCAGGCTTCTTCACTCCTGGCATAAACAAGCTACCATTAAGATGACAAAACTGTGTACATAGCGTAGGCGCATACTTTGATTAATTGTGCTGTTTCTTGTTTGAGATATAATAAACTACACTTCTGATTCAAAATCAGACATTTTCACATTTATTGACCTGATACCATGCTCAGCTAAGACACACGCTATGAGCGAGTACAGAATTTCAGTGGCAGGAATCTCTACTTCTCACCTGGCCAAGCCTCATTACACCTTTTAGCATCTGCCATGCCCATCTCCCTCCTGGCACAGAGTGTGCACCAATATCTGTTGAGTTGAATGGAGGTAAAGTCCTATTTTGACAAATAACTTGTTTGACTAATTGTCACGCAAAAAGATTCTGCTTAGATGTAGTATAGATTTGGCCACAGAAAGAGAAGCGGAAATCCCAGAGAGGGTTGATAAAGTTCTGATGTTGGGTCGGAACTTGCATTTCACGAGCCCAAGTTTGACACTGGCCTGATGCCATGTGTCACAGTCCTGGCTACTCATGAGAATGCCCCAGGGAGCTTTTAAAATACACGACTGTTGGCCGGGCGCGGTGGCTCAAGCCTGTAATCCTAGCACTCTGGGAGGCCGAGGTGGGTGAATCGTTCTGAGCTCAGGAGTTCGAGACCAGCCTGAGCAAGAGCGAGACCCCATCTCTACCAAAAATAGAAAGAAAATTAATTGGACAGCTAAAAATATATAGAGAAAAAATTAGCCGGGCATGGTGGCACATGCTTGTAGTCCCAGCCAGCCGGGAGGCTGAGACAGTAGGATTGCTCCAGCCCAGGAGTTCGAGGTTGCTGTGAGCTAGGCTGATGCCACGGCACTCGCCCCAGGCAAG